>CAOJBJ010306648.1:0-11800 GCA_948291685.1 Euphorbia celastroides | reverse complement strand
CCGTGCTTCTTAGCCTGGGTGCTTGACAAGCTCAAGGCTGAGCGTGAGCGTGGTATCACCATTGATATTGCTTTGTGGAAGTTCGAGACCACCAAGTACTACTGCACTGTCATTGATGCTCCTGGACATCGTGACTTTATTAAGAACATGATTACTGGAACATCTCAGGCTGATTGCGCTGTTCTTATCATTGATTCCACCACTGGTGGTTTCGAAGCTGGTATTTCCAAGGATGGGCAGACCCGTGAGCATGCTCTCCTTGCGTTCACCCTTGGTGTCAAGCAAATGATCTGTTGTTGCAACAAGGTATTGCTTTCTTTGTGTACTGCTTTTGTTGCTGATGCTACCACTTGTTTATTTGCATTATGTTTTCATTCAGTGTATCACCAACTGAATTAACATTTTGTTGCATACATATATGAAAAGTTCTGTCTCGCACATCTGTTAAACATTTAAAGAATTTACATACTATACAATGTTTGGTTTTGTATTGCTTTTCAATGTAAAATATCATGTACCATCAACTGCTGAGAGTTATCAGTGAAAGGCATGAACTCTTGATGCGGAAATAAGTTCTATGCTTTAGTTTTAGCCTGTGAATCTGGAGTAAATGGTTTTCTAAGTATTATATTAACTTGTTCATATTCCTTATTTGTTTGATACCTAACAGCTGTTTTTTATATTTGCTTTCTTACTGTAGATGGATGCAACAACACCCAAGTACGCAAAGGCTAGGTATGATGAAATCGTCAAGGAAGTCTCCTCCTACCTCAAGAAGGTTGGGTACAACCCTGACAAAATTCCATTCGTCCCAATCTCTGGATTTGAGGGTGACAACATGATTGAAAGATCCACCAACCTTGACTGGTACAAGGGACCAACCCTCCTTGAAGCTCTTGACCAGATCAACGAGCCTAAGAGGCCATCAGACAAGCCCCTCCGTCTTCCTCTTCAGGATGTCTACAAGATTGGTGGTATTGGAACTGTGCCAGTGGGTCGTGTGGAAACCGGTGTGCTCAAGCCGGGTATGGTTGTTACCTTTGGTCCCAGTGGACTGACCACTGAAGTGAAGTCAGTTGAGATGCACCATGAGGCTCTCTAGGAGGCTCTACCAGGTGACAATGTCGGGTGCAATGTTAAGAACGTGGCAGTCAAGGATCTTAAGAGAGGATATGTGGCATCTAACTCCAAGGATGACCCAGCCAAGGAATCTGCTAACTTCACATCTCAGGTCATCATCATGAACCACCCTGGCCAGATTGGCAATGGTTATGCCCCAGTGTTGGATTGCCACACCTCTCACATTGCTGTGAAGTTTGCCGAGATCCTGACCAAGATTGATCGACGATCTGGCAAGGAGCTTGAGAAGGAGCCCAAGTTCTTGAAGAATGGTGATGCTGGTCTGATTAAGATGATTCCAACCAAGCCTATGGTGGTTGAGACCTTCTCTGAGTATCCTCCATTGGGACGTTTTGCTGTGAGAGACATGAGACAAACTGTTGCAGTCGGTGTGATCAAGAGTGTGGAGAAGAAGGACCCGAGCGGGGCCAAGGTGACCAAGTCTGCAGCCAAGAAGGGAGGCAAGTGAGTTTTTGTTGTCTGCATGTTCTGTCCTTGGTAGAGGAAACATTTTGCTGCCACTCAAGTCTTTTTAAAATGTTGAACTAGTAGTTATGTTTTGAGTTTCCATTTATCATCTGTTCTCCAGCTGTGCAGCACACAGAAATGGGTGCTAGATAGGCTGGTGGAAACTGTATTGATGGATTATGATTTTGGTTTTGTTTTCCTTTTGGACATGTTGAGTTGAAATTCTTTTTTCGGTAATTGAGCATTTACACCTTATCTGTGGTTTACTTTGCCATTTTTTTCATAGCTGCAATGTAGATTAATCTGCATGTTTGTGTATTTAAAACCGTCAGTGTCGTAGGACAGGTTTATTGGGATTTTTGTTTAGATTTTGTGGATAATCCTCTTTGGGTTGTTAGTTTCTAGGTTTGTAAATCTGGGTATGAGCTTGTGGTTGGTTTTCTTTGCTGTTATCATTTTTTGCTATGTTAGTCTAAATGGATGTTACTGTCATTATTAGAGAAAATATCTTAGGGTCTGCCTATTTTTCTACTTTTATTAGCGTTCAGGTTGTAGCTTCATTTGTAATTGAATTTGATTCGGACTGGGTTGTTAGAGCTACAGCCTACTTTTGCCAAATCCATGTATGCTGAAACTGATTCGGTATCGATTTGCTTCACTTGCTAGCTTTAATTGTTTACTCGATAGATATTTATAGGTATTCTATATTAAAAAGAATCGTGGGCGTCTACAGGTTTTTTTCCATACCATGATCTTTCAAATATTTCTTTGATTTGGAACTGGTAATCAGTGTTATTAAAACTGGATTGGACTGGCTGGTTTAACTGCAAACTGGCACCAAGTATAGTTGGTTTAATATAAAAAGCAGTCCTAAAAGAAACCGGAAGAAATCGGGTTATACCGGCAAAAATTGATGGATAAGATTTAAATAAATTGTAACCTTTTTTTTATAATCTCAAGCTAACGATTTTGAAGGCGTCAATCATCAAGTGTTTGCTTGCTTCATGGGGTGTTAATTGTGAAAGATAATCAAGTATCTTGTTTAAAGACGGATGATGTTCAACTCAATTGTTAATCAATATTGAGTTTTGTAGCAAGAGATTTGTGATTGAAGACAACAATTGTATAGATAATGATAAGAAAAATATGCAGATTATTATTAACAAAGCACCGAAAAGAAAAACAAAAGACAGGAAAATAAAGATTAGGAGGGAGAAAAAGTCTTGACAAATTATTTCTCCCACCCTATCAAACAAACTCACAAACGGAGAATAAAATCTTGAGAGATGAGAAATAACGCCCGACGGTTAGTTGAATTTGGTGATTTAGATGTAACATTTTGCATCAATTGAAATAGCACTTTTTGGAACGCTTTTATTTTTCTTTAATCAAAGTTGTTTCGGTTAATATCTCTAACATGAAAGAAGTACGAAGGTAGCATGTATGTATATGTAACCATTATCAATCAATAATTAAGCATCAAAATATAAGATGAAGTTAATTATATGGATAAACTTGGAAAAAAAAAGTTCCAAGTTATATTTTCATTACTATGATTCTACTTATGTGAGTTTACCTCTACATTTCTCTCCTCTTATCGTTCAATCTTAACTTCATCACACTATTTAATGAGAGCATTCACACATCATTTTAGCACATGCTGGTATTATCTTAATCAAATTTTCTCAATTTATCCTTAGAGTGAGCTACTTTCTTATTTATTAATATATGACTGTTCATTCATTTAAATAAGCTTATTTTCGCCGCATCATTTGGTTGAATAAATTCATCGCTCTCGATAAATCGATTTTCGAATTACTTTTAACCAACTAAATGATCCAAATGAAAATGTTCAAATTGTAAAAAGAATATCCCAAATCAATAAGAGATGTGATACCGTTACTCAGCAAACACGAAAAGAAATGAGATGATGTTTACCATATAGTCCAGAAAAATCACTATAACTAAACCTAACAGTCGTTAACTTCCACTAAAAAGGCTTGAGGGAAAAATAAACGGTTCCACCTGTTATTCTTCCTCTACCATTTTACAGACCCGAAGAAAAAAGGAAAATCCAACCAACCTTCCTCCGCTTCAATTTTCCCCAATACTACGCCAGATTTTCCCGAGAAAATCAAAACCCAGAACGAAAAACCTCGGCTCATGATTTCCGCCACATAATTTCTCCTCTCAGTCGTACGATGAGGTCAGGTCATGACCTTTTCTTGAACCTCAAAGTCGCATCATTTATCTCTGAAATTGATGGAAACTAGCCGGAATCTTTCTTCTGAATCTACTTCAAAGGGGATCGAATCTGTCAAAGTCAAATTGATCGAATGGGAAGACTACGAGCAGGAAGCTGCGAGGCTATGGAGCCTCTCCTCCGCCCTTCGAGAATCTCAAGAGAAGAAGCTAAGTCGTGACCAAAAGCTCAGCTCTCTCATCGAGGTAGGGTTTTGTTTTGTATTCAATTGATTTGTAATGTATTCGAACTCTTACCGGTAGTATGCGCGATTGTTCATATGAAATAGTGTAGGAAATGAAGATTCAAAAGTTAATATCTCGTTTCCCTAAATTAATTATTTGCTTTATGATTGAAAATATTATCTGAAAATAAATGATTGATTAAGATTTAGGACTGAAAGCTGGCAATGATTACACCTATTAATCAAATTACACAAATTCTGGGTTTATTGTGTAATGCTATGGAGATTAAGTTTTTAAGGGGATTACTGTTTTTCTGCAAGTTTGCTGATCTTTGACATGCTGTCTACGTTTTATGAATTGTTTGGGCCTTAATTGAATCCGCGGGCGGCAACATGGTGAGCAGGTCAAGGCTGAGTCATTAAGGAGAGAGAATGAACTTGAGGAAATGCGGGAGAAATTGGAGGCTAGAAAATTGCAGATGCAAAAAATATCAGAGCGTGTGAAGGTTGCAACAGAGGATGCTAAGAAGGAAGAAGAGAGGCTCAGCGTGGAAGTTAGATCATTGTTGGTTGCCGGTTCTGCTCTTTCTAGTGCTAGCAAGAAACTGCAGGTACTCTTAGTTCTATAATCTTAAGATATCAAACAGGCTGCAAAACACAGTATTTTCAGTTAGGAATCATCAAATTATTTAATATATAATGTGCTTATTCCATTTATTATGCTTATATGTAAATAGCATGTGTATTGAGTATTCAATGTGTGTAACAGATTGTAGGTCGATTCAGAATAAATAGATAAATTTTAGTTAGTGGGAAAATGAAATGAACAACTGTGAGCGAGACATTTGAAATTCAACAGAAAAGGACGCCGTTGAAGTCCTTTTGTTATTATAACTCAGGGACTTGGTTTTAGAACTAACCCGTTGGGTGCTTCCCCTATGTGGTCAACTGTTTGTTGGGTTCGTAGGATTCCTGATCAATGATAACATATTAAAAATGAGAAATCCGTTGCGCTTCATATGCACTACTTTCCTGTGAGAATTGGAATGGGTGTTTTCATATGTATCTGATGTCTTCTGCTGGTTATGTCCTTGAACTGGTTACTACAACTAATTTTTGACACTCTGATTCAGAAGTTCTGATTTCCATCTAGAATCATACTCGTAGAGATATAGTTACTTCATTTGTTATCCTTTGACAATTTTTGAATGTAAAAAGTTGAGGTTGTCAGGCTATTTTCCCTGTCGATTTCTAGTTAGATTTGGAGCATGTGTGTATGATTGTTTTTCTTTTGTTACGTTATTAAATTTGAAAGGCTCTGTGGATTTAGTGTCCTCGTTCCAGGAGTTTTCTTTTCAGTGGTCTTGTTTTATTTCAAAATCACTCATAAAAGGGAATCTTTTGTTCCGATAGAAGTCAATTTGGTTTATAAAAAGAAGATATCGATGAATTCCTATGAAATGGTTTCACGGATTCCGGCCAGTTTTCTTGATTGTGGGATATTATGGCGATTTTCACGAAGCTACTGTTATTTCTTATATATCCAACTGTGCCAAGATCAACAATTCCTTCTGCTGCTGACATCAAAAAAATTTCCTTCCATGTCTTTGGATATATACAGCCCATAAGGGCTTTTCTATAAGGCTAAGCAACAATGTCAAAAACAATTTTTTAGTGCAACCTAGTATATTCCTATATTGAAATAAAAATCAATGTTTCCAGCTAGCACTGTTTTATTTATGTTTTGCCTAATCTTAACTTCTCATTAGGCCTTCATATTCATTCTTCTTCTTTGAATTTTTGATAGTTTACTAAGTCTCATTTTCCCTATTTTAATTTTCAACAAATCTGGATGTTTTATGCTTGCGAATCCAATGATAGAATGCCTGATCATTCTGGTGTTACAGGAATCAAACTGTTTGCTTTCTGGAGAGAAGGGTTATGGCCGTCTCAGAAATATACAGAAGAAACTTAGAATGAGGCAGCAATATATGATATCACAAATTTCATTGATTTATCCAGTGAAGATAACAGCTGGACCTTCAGAGGAGCAAGAACTTGAATCATTTCCTAGTACCAGTAGATCAGGTAAATATGATATTACATCTGTATTCAAGCTGAAATATTATTGCAAGATCATAATCGAGATGCACAAGATTTTTAGTTTTTTTGAACTTCTCTAAAGCCTTGATCTGTGAGTTTGTACAAGCATCTATTGACATTTCAAATTTTCTATTAACATGTATATTTGTTCAGTGATTTCTATTACCATAACCATTTTCCTTCACGTGTTACTTCAATTGAATATTTCAAAGTTCGCCCGCATTTTCTTCCCGTTGTTTGGAATCTCAAATTCTGAAGGAAATGCATTGAGTGCAATTCATTTTACATAGAAATTTACCAATCTTCAACATAAAATGAACTATATTGAATTGAATCCAACAAAAAATGTTGGTTCCAAATACTCGCACTTGAAAAAGTATAGAGCTTCTGTTGCGACTATCTTTAGATTGGCTTCCTGTGATATCCTTACCATTTTTTAATTCTAGATAAAGGGTTTGCTTTGGGGCTTCCAAGAAGGGGTTCATTACTAACCAATTTGATTAGAATCTGGAACTTGTTCACCTGCCGCCTATTTTTTTTAACTTGATTTTAATATTCTGTTAGCGGTCCTTGCTAGATTTGATGTTTGCTAGATTTAACATGATTGTAATGATTATAATTTCTTAATTTTGTTTTCTCGTCTCTGCAGCTAACTACGTTGGTTCTAAACCAACCAATCAAGGATCCTTAACGATATTAGGGCTTCATTTGTCGTTGCTTCCTTTTACAAAGATCAGTTTCTTCACTGATAAAAAGGAGATCCAGAAGTCTGCAACTGCCCTTGGATATGTTGCTCATGTACACTTTTTCTCTTTCCCCTACATCTATCACATCATCCGTTGCATTATCTCTTTGCCAATGATAATCTTTCCCTTACAAAAATTTGTAAAACATGTTTGTCATTGCTCTTTTATGCAGGCTGTGTCTTGTATTGCCTCATATCTACACGTTCCTCTGCGTTACCCTGTTCGGTTGGGCGGGTCCCGATCTTACATTCATGATTTTGCGCCATCTGTCGAGAGCTCATCATCTGATGCATCGAGTTCCACGTCATCCTCTAGTACAAAGCCTATGGAATTCCCCCTCTTTTTGGATGGCCAAGACACGACCCGAGCAGCTTATGCTGTTTTCCTGTTAAACAAGGTTACTTTCAACCTCTACCCTTTAGCCCCTTTTTTCTTGAAAAACAAGCTTCAAATTTTAACCTTCCCTCTTTGTTCGGGTCTTGTAGGATTTGGAGCAGCTGTTGAATTATATCGGTGTGAAGAGTTTAGGACCACGACATGTACTAGCTAATTTGAAGGAACTTACTAGGACTATTCAGTCCGTAGAATTCATAGATACGTGATGAGTGAGGTTCGGTTTTCGTTTTTCCGTTTGGAGTTTGTAAAGAAATTACTTGAATTCATACAAAAGGTGCTATTTTTTTAGTTGCAGCACCTTGTAATAGATGCTTGCCAATTCTTACATTCAGAAATTTGATTAAGAAACAATGCGTCAAATCTTACCCGGCGAAAATTATACACCAATTATAGTCAACACTATTCTGCAACATATGTACATTTTTGTGAATACTGAAAATGTTGAACAATAAAGCTGTTTGATGAACAATAAAAGTGAAATTTTGAAATGGGTTGATATCCAGTCTTTAGCCCCGTTCTCTTGGATATTTTTAGTTGAACTGAATTTATTCAAGCTTAATAGAACTTAAGTAATATAAATATGTAATATAACTTTATAAAAAAATATACAATATACCAAATTATAAGTAAATTGATTAAACTTATAATAACAATTATTTATATTAATTGATAAAAAAGAGTCTAAATAATTAGCTTATTCATGTGATCATTATTTATATTATGTAACATTTTTACTAAAAAATGACATAATTTTGTTAACATATGTGATTAAGATAACAATATACTAATAACAATAATAATTTACAATAACTAAAATAATTTTTTTTTTCCGAAATACTAATAATACTTACTTACATGTCTTTTATTTGTCACTATATTATTATATATGATCAATAGTGAATTAATTTTGGAAAAAACCAACTTTTAATATTGTTAAGATTTAATTTCTTTATTTTTTACTCATTAATTAATTAACAAATAACTTTAACACAAATTATTGAAAAAATTAGGCTATAAACTTATTTTTCTTGACCATAAAGTTTTTAAAATTTAGATAAATAATAACTAAATGTATTTACAAACATTTTTTTTCTTATTTTCATTAAATTTTGTATTATTATTATTATTATTATTATTATTATTATTATTATTATTATTATTATCATTAGTTGTTGTTGTTAAATTAGTTTGTTACTTGTTGGAACTAAACTGAACTGAATTTATTGGAGCTGAACTGAACAAATCTTATTGGATCTGAACTGAACAGAATTGAATTTATTAGAGCTGAACTGAACTTATTTTCTTTATTTTAAGTCCAAGAAAACAGAGCCTTAATTTGATAGAGCAACTATTTCTCACAAGAAATCGTTAGAAGTCTATAACGAATCTATATGTGTTCTAATTGGTTGAAGATTAATCAGAAAACTTAGTGTCGCTCCACAATCCAGCTTATAAGTACGTTACATTTTGGAAAAATAGTTTATATCAGAGTACTGAATTTCAAGCTCATCGACATTTGTTAAGAATCTACAAAACCAAGTTCATGTAAAGAATTGGAGTGCAACTACTTGGTAGTGCAATTAGCATTACATATTAGCATATTAGAGGAAAAAAAATTGACTCGAATCAACTATCCCATTAAACACATATGATCCTAACTGCGATTAAAGCTTTGAACAAATAGTTCCCAAGTTCGATTCCAGAAAAATGTCTTGGGATTGTTTTCATCTGCTCTTTAACGAAAAGGCTCTATTTTCACATTTTTATCATGACAAAATTTATACATGAAGATGAACTATTGATATACACTTTTTTTTGGGTCGCGAAAGTCGGCATAGTGTCATTAAGTTTTTATAAGTTTTCATCAAGTTTCAGCTAATAAATTTCAGTTTAATTAAGTTAACTATAGTTTAGTCTACCACTATCTGTTCATCTAAGGGAAAATTCTGCAACGGAACGAAATATTTACTTTGGAATAATAACACGACAACAGAGTATATTACAAGAACAAAGTGGTACAAAAGACAAATGAAAAAAATGCACTCAAAACCCTTAAACCCAATACACCCAATAATCTCACACTCACAAATATATATGTGCAATTAACACACACATATATATAAACTCTAACTTCTGGACTTGATCTCAAATGCACGCAGTGCATGGTTTATATAGGGAAACATGAGTCAATTGAAATGGGTTTATTTAATCAAAATATCCAAATGCATATGTGCAGTTGTGGAGATAATTTTGCCGACAGAAATAATGGTGCTCCAATTTCCATTAAGTGGTTGCTCCAATATCAAATTTGCCAACTCCAAATCCATCCTGTGATGTCTTAATTATTGGCCTTGATATTTTATCCATCATCAAAATTAATCTAGAAATGTCTCCGACAATTTCTAAACAAATATCAACAGTTCAATTGAAAAAGAACAATGGCTTAATAAATTTAAGAATCATCATTTGTTCTGCAATACCAAAATAATACAGTTGTTTTAAAGAATAGTTGAGAGGGAAGTTTACTGGGAAAGCAATTCAAATAGTCCCATAGTATGGTCCCATCCATAGGTGTTGTATGTTGCGTGAAGAAGGCAAATATATGCAGTTAATAGCAAAAAAAGATTTGAAAACACAAAGCAAACAACACAATTACACTCCATTTATAGAAACCTCTCTCAAATTTTGTCTTTCCCATGCCTTTGATGCCTCTGCATTCCTTCTTAACTCTTTGACTGTTCTCTCTTCTTCACTTTTTCTCTCTTTCAAAACCCTTTTCCTCTCTAAGCTTGTTTTGCTCAAACTTGAAAACAATGGAGCCAACAGACGACAAAATCAGAATCTATCTCAACACCCAGGTTCTGTTTCTTTTACTTTGTACATTTGATGCTTTCACTGTGTGGTTCTTCCTTTTTATTTTTCGTTTTATGTGTTTTTAATAACAGAAAGATAATGTTTAGTGAAACTGAACTTGAAACCCAACTGCAGATGTTATGTTTTTGTTTCTAGTGCCTGTTTGGCTGCTGATAATTGTTATCTATTGCTGGAAAAGCCAAAAGAATTTCTAACTAATTAAAAATGTACAATGGTTGTTAAAGATCCGCCTTTTCTCTTGCTTTTAAACCATCAATATTTTATCTTGTTCATTTTATTTGGGTTTTTTTGTTGATTTAGGATGGGGCCTCTAGGGAATATATAATAGGCAAGCATACTCGAATTGTGAGGCTTTTGAAGAAGCATTGTGACATAATTGACATTGATTATGTTGACTCCTTATGATATGATGAATTATTCTATCTTGACTTAATCTCTTTATGCAGAATTAATATGGTTTTATTGTGGATAATATTTTCTATTTGGAGTTTGTTTTTTTCGAGATTGTGTTTAACAAGTCAAATAAGATTTGAGTTCGGCAAATCTTATCTTATCCAAATTACAAACGGATCACTTTATCAAATCAGTGAAATCCAAACAGATCTCTTTACAACGGTTCACAATCAGCGAGATCTTATTTTCAACTGCCTGCAACGTCTCTTGAAGAATCAGAAGCTATAAGAATCAAATTTGCAGCAGTTCGAAAATAACAATCAACAAAACACTTCAACAGAGATTGATTCAGCAAGTTCAAAGCCTTGACAAAGAAGTGTTTCACACAGCGCTCAAAATTTTCATATTCTATTGAAACTTTACTTTCTCTCTTATTGTGTTTAATTAACTTTATCTATTGTGAGAGATTGATATTGCTTAGAGTATTGCAATAATACTCGACATTCGTGTAAGGAAAAGAGTGACGTAGTTTATTTATATTAAATTAGAATGCTAGTATTTGAGTAGCGGGGTTTAGCTACGGGGAAATAGAAATAAATGTTATCTCTTCTATTGTATTAGGATCCTAAGGGAATAATATAAATAAAATTGACACGTAATTCCTGCGGGTTTAAGAGACCCCTAGGCAGAGATTAGGTCTATTTAGGGACCGAACTTCGAAACAATTGCCTGTGTCCTTTACAGCTTTTATTTCTTATATTTGTGCTTATATCGTTTATATTTTACAAGGACTTGACAATCTGTTTCAAGGCTTTGGAAAATCTTATCAAAGCAGCAGTTCTTATTCCGCGATTATTTGGAAGTAATTTTCCTCACTGGAAGTCTTTGCTGAAAATTTTCATCATTGATCAGAATATCGAGCTTTGGAAAATCATTAAGAATGGTCCTAAAGTTCCAATGACAACTACTGAAGCCGGATGAGACCCCTAAAGCTGAATCAGATTACTCTCAAACTGATACCGAGCTAGTAGCCAAAAATTACCGAGCAATGAAATTTCTATACTGTTCATTGAGCGGTGATGAATTCAACCGAATCCAGTCTTGCAAAAGTGCTAAGGAAATTTGGGACAAACTAGTGGTAACTTACGAAGGAACCAGTCAAGTGAAGGAATCCAAAATCAGTATCTTGATGCGGCAGTATGAACTATTCATGATGAGACCAAATGAATCGATCAAAGAAATGTTCACAAGATTTACTCTAATCGTGAACAATCT
>CAOJBJ010306070.1:0-13661 GCA_948291685.1 Euphorbia celastroides | reverse complement strand
ATGCAGTTATTTTAGGTGGAGTTCTCTTTTCATAATAGAACTATATTGTACTGGATGAGCAGCATAGAACCTACATTATACATAAAAAAAATTGCAGCATTTCATAGGTTTCTTGCAAGTTATTATGCAAAACAAGTACTCCCTCTGTTTTTTTAAGGTGGTCTTTTAATCAATTTTCTTTATTTTCTTTTAAGTGACCATAAGTTTACCTATTTATTCCTATCCTACCCATAGTATTTAATTGGAGTAAACTAGACTTTCACATTAAATAAAGGTAAATTAGTAAAATTGTGTCGCTAATTAATGTTTCTTAATATGAGTGAAAGTCTCTAAAAAGCCACTTATGAAAAACGGAGGGAGTAACAAGCAGTAAAGGTAATTGAGTTAATTAGTCGAAGAAACAAAATTATGATTAATAAACAAATTTTAGACCGAAGTGGAATGGCTGCTATAACGGTAGAGAAATTTAAAATAACGTAATTAATCTCAAGACATTTGCATTGTATACTAGAATGGAACGCCCGTCAGTTCATTGAATTGAACGAGGAACTCGATTTTTAAATATTATTTTAAGTTTGTAGTGTAAAAATGTGTATGTAGTAAAATGAGTTTAAAGGTTCGCTTCATTTATATGGTTGCCGCAGTATCCAGATTTACATTATTTGATAGTTGACCTAGACAACCGTTGTGGAAAAATTCTTTGAAGGAAACATAAAAAGAAAACATCATTGACAATATGAGTATTATTCGTGAATGATGGAAGGAGAGGATCAAACTTCCAACAACTCGATTAGGGCATAGCACCGTTTGATTTAATTGATATTGTTTTTTGTTGCTCTTGATAACTTTTATTTTCAAATCAAGACAAAATACAACCGTTGAACAATTTTTCAAATACCCTCGTAGACTCTTAAGCTCACATATTGTTTATAATTAACTATGGACGACTCAATAATAAAAGAAAAATTTACAACAAAATAGTCTTGGAGAGTGAAATCATTCTTTTATATGTGGTCGAATAATACATCAAGCCCTCCTCAAATTCTTTCCCTGATAGCCTTTCGTCTTTCTAAACTTTCAAAAGTTTATCCTATCCAATGAAACTTGCATAAATGTACTGGTCCGTTAGCCTCCTTCAACTTAAAAATAATGCACCAATTGGTCCCCTTCAATGTCACATGTCGATTTTTGATTGGTTTTACTTTTAAAAATTTCACTTTTCTCTATCAAGTCGAAAGTTTACATGTGAAATTTCAAGATTTAAGAGGTTATTAAGGACAAGTTCAAAGGCGAGATGAACTTTTGAAAGTTGAAAAGAGTGAGAGACTATTAAGGACAAGTTCCGAAGAAGGAGAGGAGGGTTAAAATGCATTTTTAGCCTTTATTTATTTATTTATTTTGTGTTATTGTAGTGTTAATATAAACACTACATTACTTACCAGTTTGAAATTTTGGTTTTAATGGTTTAGAGATCATGAATATTCAGAACGTGATAACTTCATTTTATAAGTTTTGGAGTTCATCTATTAGTTATATTTTAGAAACCTCAAAATTTGTAGTAATGACCATCCAAAGGAATAAAATGTTTTTGTTGTGGATAATATTTTAAACAAGTGAAGATTACCATGATTTTACTTTATATTTACCAAACACTGTCGAATATTAAGATTTTCGCCTTTCTCTCTTTTTGTGAAATAAAATTCTCATTAAGATATTTTCTTAATGTATGTATCAAATTTTTAAATAAAATAAAGAATTTGATATTTTAAAACTAGTAAGCTAACTTACATAAATCAAAAGTTCCAGACTTAGCTGCTTTGTTTGCTCAAAGTTATCAACCTAGTTGAGTTGTGTGGTTTTCATGGCAGGTATCTCAGTTTATCTCTTCAAAAAGAAAAATACATAAATCAAAAGTATTTCATATAAATACAATTATTGTTTTATGAGTTAAATCATTACTTTAACATTAATCACTACATCAAATTAAACTTTTTAACATTAATCAAATAACGACTATAGCCTTCCAGTTACTTCGTAAAAAAACGAAATAACTACATCAAGCACCTCCAAATATGGATCACATTTTATATAATAATTGGCCAGTTATAGTATTATATTTAGGGAAATATTAATGTAGTTTTGAATAGTTTTACAGATCTAGAAAATTTAAATTTTAGGTTGAACATGTCATTTGCTTCACAGCATAGATATCAACTAATTCATTAAATCTGGACAGTTTTTACACGTTCAATGAATTGAGACATATCATTTCCAAAATATTTTATTGTTACACTTGCACTAAAGTATAAAATCACGAGTTGATGAATAAAAAGAAAAATAATAACGACTCAACAATAACAAATTCACCTAAATTTGTTTTCCAATATAACTAATTAATTATTTGACAGTACTAAACAATTTTTTAGAAAATCATCATTTGTCCTAATTTAATTATTATTTCAATTTTGGGATTTGCTTGGATTTGAAATTGTTGAATTTGGAAAATAATAAGGTAATACTTTCTACGTGAAATCTTTTTTTCTAAATAGATTTAATTAAATTCGATAAAAAAAATATTTGTAGATATAGGAATTTTGTAAACATCTATAAAGTTTGGGAAAACCATTTTTCACATATTTTAAACTTTAGGATTATGTTTTGTAAACGACTCTTTAAGTAGTCAAATTTAGCATTTATTGGTCCCGATAAAAGGATCTTTTCAAAAAAAAAAAAAAGCTTAGTAGTTACTTTAATCACCAATCCCTTACTTAAAGTACCCTATACACAAAACTATAATGCACCAATGTTAGTAAAAATTAAATATAGATCTACTTACAAGATCAATAACTTAGTTTTGTACTTTGATACAACCAACATTATTGGTTGTACTGCCGCTTTTCTTATGCCTTTGCGACTATTATTTTTGTCAATTTTATATCATTGTTTGATTTTAGTTTTATATGAATTTATTTGAAAATGTAATACAATATATTATTTATATCATTAATTAAGTAACATGCTAATCAATGTAATACTAACCAAATACAATTAAAATAATTGAACCAAAGGAATCAAATCAGATGATTCGGTTAAAGGTTTAATTTTAATATATGGGGTTGAGTTTATACTCAAAGCAACTACATAAACAACTTGTTTAGTTGAACATGTATTTCCAACTATTGATAATATTTTTTATACAAAACCTTTAGAATTAATTATAAACAAATCATTATAAGTAATGTTTGACATTCCAATAATAAAAGTCAAACTATTATAGGAGTTAAAAAAGCCACAAAACCAACGTAGACCGTAGCTGGTGGCCAACATAAACTCTATCCATAATTTTAGAAGTAAGGTATAAGTAGAAGTTGCCACGTGTAAATGATGGTCAAATCCGAGGTGGACAATCTTTTCCGCATATCCTGTACATGTCCACATAATAAAATAAGGCCGATTTGCCTTTCAACGGACACATCATGGACACTTGCTTTTTAATCATGTCATTTACTTACAATCCCACCATGTGGTTGAGTACCTAAAATTCCTGTGTTACTTGTGAGACTTAACCCTGCAATAAGCGTTAAAAAATGCTATAAAATCAATAGAAAGTTTTTATTTACAATAATATAAGTACAAAATATCACTCTTAATTCTTACATATTTTTCCATGTAAATTTACTTTCTGACATAATATTAAAGTTTCTTAGATGTATGAGGTCAAGAGTTCAAGGTATTCAAGTCCCAAGTATAACATGATGCTATATATTAAAAAATTAAATTGCAAATATCTTATTCGAGCTAAATTCAAACACATAATGACCAAATACATTTGGATGTATATAAACTTGTTCTGAATTGTCTCTCATCCCTCAAAACTTTCAAATGTTACTCTCACCTTCTTGAACTTTTCTTCATAACATCTTGCCCCCTAAACTTATTTCAAGTAAACTTTTAAATCTTAGAAATTTACATGCCAACTTTTGATTGGATGACATTTTTATCAAGTCAATCAGAAGCCGATATGTAACGTCTACAGGGCAAAATGATACATTTTTATAAGTTTAAAGGACTAAAGTGATAATGTTTTGCAAGTTTAGGGAAACAAGGAATATTTGAAAATTTAGAGGAATGAGAGACAATTCGACACGAGTTAAAGGGATAAATTGCATTTGACATAAATTAATTGAATTTGTGAAAACTAAACTTATACATCACTTCTAATATTTTTCTAAGGAGAATCTGCAATAATATCTTCCCTAGGATATTTTATCCATGAAAAGACGGACTAAAATCCCTATCTTGCTCCACCAACATCACTCACTCTTTTGTAGTTTCCTACTCCAACTGTTGTAAACGACATTACAGCCCATTGGGCCCAGATGTTTGCTGTCTCCATCATTTTTCACTTTTATTCTTGATAATTTCCGAAATTATGTATGGATCCTATATTTGCATTTTCAAAATTAATCCTAAAGGCACAGTCTTCACCTCAGAAAGACCATGAAAATCAAATGAACCAAACAATTTATGCGTAATTTGAATTTTAAAATGGTGGGTTTCTGCAATTTAGTCACAAACGAAGTTCATAGAAGTACACAGGATACTGTTACAGAATAAACATACACACACACAAGCCACATGATCACTTATTTACAAACACACGAATGCATAATTTAATAAAGGCCAAATGCATTGAGGCCGCTTAGACTTGTACAAAATGTCATATTGCCAGCTTGAACTTTCAAAAGTATCCATTTACCCCCTTACGAAATTGTATCAGCTCACCCCCTTTAACTCACAAAATAATGCACATGAACATGACTCACACAAGTCCAAATGCTGAATGAAGTTGACGAGTATCAATCAGGGGCGCAAATTGATATATATTTGCGAACTACGGGGCAGACTGATGATATTTTGCAAGTTGATAAGTTGATGGAGCAAAGAAATACTTTTGAAAGTTCAGAGTAGCAATAGAACATTTTGAACAAAATCGAGCAGCCTCCAATGCATTTAGCCTTTAACAAGACACCCTATTCAGCATCCACCATCTCTTCATCATCATCATCATTATCTGCAAACTCCCCTTCTAAAAGCCACTGCTCAAGCTCATCAACCTCAACATAATCATGCATATACATACTATCCAAATTATCCCACTGATCAATCCCCAGCTCTTCCCCATGGCTCGCCACGTGCAAGAACGGTCTAGCCCTAGCCAACACATCTATAATATCCCGGTTCACACTTCCCGCCACTCCGAGCCATCTCAGCCTTGGAAAATATGGTTTCTTTAGCCACCGGTATGACAGCTGAGTAATCCCACCACAGTTGTATATATCCAACAAACGCAGGCTACTTCCATGCCCTCGGTCCTCTTCCACCTGCATTGAGGCTAGAGCCATCACTGAAGTATCGCCTATGAGAGGGCATTGTCTCATCCGAAGCGATGAAATCGGTATTCGGTATTTCACAAGGGAGAGGATTCCACTGTCAGATAAATAAGGGAGATTTGATATGTCCAGTTCTTGTAGTTGCAGTTTGGATGAGCCTTCGAATAGATTAGGGATGCATTTGTCTGTAAGCCTCTTGCAACCTCTTAGAGACAAAGAGACTAATGAAACGATGAAATTACCTCTTAAATATGATAATCCCGAATCACTTATATCGGATCCATCAACCAGTAAGATCTTTAGCTCACAGAGAACACTGATAGCTCTGAGGGCTGCATCTCCAAGATTCTTGCAGTCTCTCAAGTCGAGAACTTTGAGATGTGTGTTTGACACCAAACTTTTGATGGCGTGGTTAGTCAACAGATTGCACCACCTCAGGCAAACATGGGTCAAACAAAGTGACGTGGCTGACATATCATGGAAAACGAGGTCGGTTAAGTGGATCCCACGAGACACTCTAAGCCTGTATAAGGACGAGCACGAGTGGAGGATTGTTTTGAACCCGGTATCTGTGACTTGGCAGAAGCCACCGAGACTAATACTTTCCATGTTTGCGCACTTGTCAGCCATTAAGAGGATCCCGAGATCATTGACTCTCCTGAAGTATGTGATGATAAACTCCTGGCTGCGAAATAACGAAAGGTGTTTCAGTTTTCCATGTCGGTTGATCTGTTGAAGGCCAGAGTTGGTGAGATCGAATGTAATTCTCGGTTCTATGAGTGGTGCATCTCGAAGATCCAGGTGTGTTAAAGACACGAGGCCCTTTGATATTGTGGAAACCATGGCGTCGGTAATGTAGTCTACTGAAAGGCTAAGTTTCTGAATGGAGGGCAAAATGGGTGGCTGTATACTGTTTGGTGACTTGTGGGAACCGACATTTGGGGTAAGCAGTTCAGTTACCATAACTGATGAAACATAACCAATCTCAAGGGAAGTGAGGTTTTGGGAGGCTAGAGCCCAAACTCGAGCAAAATTATGGCGTAGAAACAATGAGACATCAAACATTAACGTCAATGCCTGCAAAGGGAAAAGGATTGTCAAAAAGAAGGGAACATATAACATGAGAACATAAAGCATATCATCCATGTATTTTAAGGTGAGAACTGCATATGCATACTGTAGAAGAACAAAATGATTATAACAAACTTTAGCATGTAAATGGAAAAGGTTCCTTAGTACACTATGCTTCCCCCAATATAAAGAACCGTGCATTTCCCCCTATTACCCCCTTGGTTTCAAGCAGGCTGGTTCATCTCTTGAACCGGCCACTTTCTTTTCTCTTTTTGAAAGAGCCAAGGTTCGAACCTCGGTCATTCCCATCCAAACTAATGCATGTAACAATTGGACCAAGCCTAATTGGTGAACCGACCACTTTCTAGTATGCCGGCTTCCTTTATTATCACTTGGTTATTACACCAGATGAGCATGACAGGACTGGCCAGATTAGCCACTAATCATGCCATTTATTTCGTTTTGAAAGAGAAGAAGTTCTAAAGTTCAAAGTATTTGGATGCATACAAAAATTTCCTTAGATCACAACCGCCATACACCAGGTTGCACGTTCATAGCATGTTTCTAAAACAGACATTCCAAATCTGCATATATAAAAAATTATGCAATGCAATTCCTGTTTTGTCACGGTTGATGGGAACGTCATGGATAACAAAGAACCTAGATTTATATAAGATGTTCTTCACACAATCAAAAGACACCTTTCCAACTGCACCGATATACACCCTCAAAATTTCAGATAGTTCTAATTAATGTAAACTGCATTAGTACTTCATTTATTCATTACACTCAAAATTAGGTTGGCCTAGTATTCAGCAAACTAACTCTTGGCAAAAAAAATGGTTGAATGCAGTTGATTACTGTCTTCTAGTCTCATGAAATTAACAGACAACCTTGAGTATGTAAGATGCCTTCTAAACTTTCATTTCTGTATAAGTGGGTCTTTTATTTTAATATATTAAATTGCACATAATCTACGCTGATTTATATTTCTATAGGTATGCTCATCATGTTACTCCACCTGGATTTGGTTTATCATCAGCCAACTAAAACAGAAACCTACAAGTGCAGCAGATTCATCAAGCAGGTATATTCAGGTATAAAAAATTCAACAAACTTTATATTTTTATAGTTCTACCGTGCCCTTACATAGCAGCTGACAAAAAGATACATATAAATAAAATAGAGCCTATGCCTGTAATTGCAGCACAGGTGCATGTGAGCAAATATAAAACACGCACATTCACAATAATAGGAAATGTGATGGAAAAGTAGAAAGCACCTAATTAATTAGGCAGATCTCCCCCAACTACTTTGGTAGCCTTTTTATTATTTAAATTAGGTCATTATCTGCTTTTATAGGAAAATAATGAAGGAATTTATCTATTTAAGCAGTAGTTTGATATTTAAATGATTTTAAACAAGAAGTTACCTTGTACAGGGTTTCCAATTGTAACTCAGCTCTCTAAGTTATTATCCCAACTTGACAGAAATACAAAGACAAACAAATATTATGCATGTAATTATGCATAACTCACAGACACATATTCGTGATAATAGGGAAGCATTTAAGTACCATAAACTGCAAACCCACACATAAAGTGTAAAATGACAACAAAAGCAAGATAAAAGAAAATAAAACTCCACAGAAAGAACTTAGCATATCTCTATTTGAGACATCTTATTCAACTCTCTTACTAGTAATCATATTAATTGTCAAGTGAAAACATACCAAAAGAGTAAAGAGGAAAAAACGCTCTAAACTAGGCATGAACTAACAGAAACAGGTTGATAACATCGCTAGTGTACACGGGAAAGCACAAAACTACATGCATCCATATAGATCTATTGACCAAGCCATTAAATCACAGCAATCATTCCCGGTTTGGTAGTGTGATTCGGAGGATAATAAGGAGGCTACAGAAAGAGCCTGAGTAAGATGAAATTTCAGAATTTTGTTGGGTACGTGATGTTGCTAAGATCACGTCTAGTAAGAACGCTGCTACTAGGACTTCAACAAAAACTTAGTTCTATCACCACAGTTTGGAAACCCACCAAGCCTTAGAAATCATATAAAAACATGCCTTTTGCGCGGTAGAATGTGAACTACATAAATTAGTGCCAATGAGTTGTAAAGTTTTTTCACAAAGAGAGTTATTTAATCATAACCCAGATAACCTAAAAGAATCAGCCTTTCTTTTCTACTGTATACTGGTTCTGTTCTCATTCACAGGCTAAAATGTGCCAAGGTTGCTCTGAATTTACATCTTTTAACAGTTTCTGCATTTAATCCTTACTTCTAATTGCACGCAACCAACGAGTAACTCCTCCAAATCAGATATATGAATAGCCCGCCCTCTCTTTTCAGCCACAGAACCCAAGTAGAGAAACCTGAAATGAAATCATATAAAGCTAGCTATAAAAGGAAAAACAATCACCCATCAAACAATATTGCTTCAAATTTATGATTCTGATCATACACACATAACATGATACCAAGATAAACGCAAATTACCTTATATTCGGACAATTTCTTCCAATCTCGGAAAGCAATTTCCCGCTAAAATCCGAGCAGTTATGCAGGCAAAGCTCGTGCAACGAAGGGCGAAGCAAAATATTGATTGCCGAATCATCGAGGCGAGCGCAATCGACCTTCAAGCTATTGAGATAAGGATTAAGCGGCAATAGAGGCCTCATAAAATCAATTGAAAGCGCGATATCCTGCAAAAAATCCATGGAAAATGAATCAATTTCAGAATCGAATTTCGGGTGTAATCAGCCTTGAAAGGGGATAATTAGGTTTTCATTGGAGAACGTACAAAAAGGTGGAAATTGGGGATAAAAGTGAGGATCTGAGAAGCGCAAGCCCTGAAAGTCCTGCAAGTGGAAGCAACGGAGCAAATGGAGGCCACATCGAGCTTCGTCATAACGGTGGCCACCAGAGCCGCCGGCAACTGATCCAAACTCTCTCCTCCTTCGCCATTAGCCATCTCTCACTATCTTTTACTTCAATTTTGCTTTCCTTACATCGGCATTGACGTTGGGATGATAAGGAAGTGAAATTCTCGAGAGCATCATTGAAAAAGTTCGGACCTGCATGAAAGAATATAAAAGGACCTAAAATACAAGCGCAGCAAAAGAGTTCAAATCCAGCCCATTGAAGCGGGCTCGGGCTCAGTTCTTTCCACAATAAACATCCAAATCATTGACGCAATTGCAAACGGCGGAGTGGAATCTCCTCCCAAAAAGAACTTGTTGAACAAATCTCCGGTCACCTGAAAACCTCCGTTGATCTCCTCTGATTCCGTTCCGTTTTCTTTTCCTGGCGCTCCTCGACCCCCTTCCATCTTCTAGTTTCCGTTATATCCTCTCCGATGGACTTGACTACCCCAATTGCTGTTACCTCACCAAGCCACACTGTGTTTCTTATCAGTTCACCTCACGTTCGAATCACAAGAAGAATCCTCCATCGGCCGCAAGCACTTGCTCAGTCCTCTCTCACGGTATCGCTTAAGCTTCACTCGTTCTTTGGATTTATTTGATGTTTGCTTAGAAGTGTTGATGGGGAATGGACTTTGCTGGACTCGTCTTCTTATAGTGATGTAATTGCTTATAATGGAAAGCTTTATGCTGTTGATCAATCTGGGAGAACTGTGCATGTCGGTCCAAATGCAGAGCTGGAACTGATTGCAAATACTATTTTTGGGGGCGATGTTAAGTATTTGGTTGAATCTAGAGGTCAGTTGTTGTTAGCTAATGATACTGCTAATGGCAATGAGGGATTGTGGGAACACCCTTGGATAAAGAATTACAAAGCTGGATTGAGGTCAACTGCTAGGATGAGTAGATTTTGTTTATAATTATAGGTGCTTATTTAAGCTTTTCAGCATCTTCTGATTTGTCAGGCTGTGGGGGGATTGTATGCTTTTTTTTTATAACTATCTAAGTGATGAAAATACGTTCGAGGAAGCTGAAGCTGGAGTCTTGCTGGGTAGAGACATAGGTGTATTTGAATTGGTTTTCTTCTACATCAATGGAGGTAAGCTCCTATCCATCACCTTCTCTTCTTACTTGTAGTCGTACTTTTCATTTGAATTTGTCTTAAATTTTAGATCCTAAAATCTCTAATTTTGTTAAATTAGTAGATCCTCCATTTCATGCCCCTTCTGCTTAAGGAGCTGCAAAGTAAAAGTAGTTAGGGATGTGAATCTTAACAGTGTGCATATTTGCTTACTGTTTATTCTTGTCATAGGCTTAGACTTGTTCCAAGATGAATGAATGGAGAAATGTGTCTTGAAACTTCATAAATGTTACAACGTTTTCTGTTAGTTGATTTTTCTGTTGTCTCAAGTGATTGTTGTGTGTTTTACGGAGTAAAATTTTCAACTTTCTTGATAGTTAGAATAACTGGTTTAGTATTTTTGCTTTTGTGGAGCTAGTTATTTGCCGCATGTCGTCTTGAAAATAACTAGGTTTGGTGTTTGTAATAACCAAAATTTAGGAAAGCTGTAGATGCTATTGATATTAAGCATTCAAGAGGTTATGGATATTGTTTCCAAAGTTATCAGATTGGGAGTAGAATCGATCATTTTGGGAAATGAGAATCCAGTAGAATCAAAATTTAGAACAAACTCCTAAATGGGATGTCAAAATTTTTTGTTTCTTGATGATTTTTACAGAATAAGCAAGGTACCTCTAAATACGGAAAAGACTCACAAAGTATAATTATTAAGTTGTTGATTGGAGGAGAAACAAGAGGAGATGATGGGAACTACCTTTCCACCAAAATCCAGCGAACTTAAATTTTCTCTGGCATTGTAACACAATCAATTCCTCTCCTTTCCTCTCAAAAACTTGGTCGCAAGCAAACCCAACGTTGAACAAACTCACTTTTCCTTAGAAATACATCCCTTCATGTCTAAACCCTAAGGTTTGCTTGGATTGAAGGGATTGAAGGGAGAGTAGAGGATAGGATCCTAAATCCAATGCTTGGGACGATTTGAATTGTATTTTTGAAGGAAAATGAGAGGAAATAAGGTCTGTCCATTTACTATCAGTTTCCACAAATTCAATTCCACCAATTGTGGAATTTGGTACGAAAGAGGCAACTTTCTAAAATGCCCCTATTTCATCTTATATGTTAAGAATATCTTTTTTAATCTATTGAATTAATGGTGTATATGTAATTTCATAACTATTTTACTTTAAAAAACTTTCCATCCCTCCCAAACACAAATTTACTTGACCCTCTACAATTTCATCATTTCCCTTTAATTTGAGATGCATTCATTTCACTTCCTTTATGATTCCACCAACCCCCTGCTCCAAACGCACCCTAAACCCTAGTTTCTATCATTTATACAATTCATTCTTTTACGAGGCGGCCAAATCAACGACACAATTGGCAAATGGCGGATTGGACCCTCCTCCCAAATGAACTCGTTGAACGAATCTCCACTTTCTTGGATACATCCATTGATCTCCTCCGTTTCCGCTCCGTTTGCTCGTCCTGGCGCTCATCTGTCTCCCCCATTTCTCCCGCTTCTCGTTTACCCCTCGTTGGTGGACTCAACTCTCCTGGTTGCGTTTACCTCTCCAAACGCACTGTATATCTCATCACTCAGCCCGATTCAACCTCCCCTCGCGGCTGGCTCGTCAAAATCATAACCGAACAAGGATCCCCCAAGTACTTGCTCAATCCTCTGTCAAGGTATCGCTTAAATTCTTTGCCCTCTGGCTTTCCTCGTCCTCTGGATTTGCTTAATTTCCGCATTCTTGAACTCGGTGAAGAATATGTTATACGTGTTAATCATTTTTCTTGTTCGTATCCGGGGAAAGTGGTCATTACATGGCTGAAGCATGGATCACACTTCTTGTTGCTCGCCAGGGATGCTACGCGAATATTATGTTTGTTTGAAAGTGTTGCTGGTAAGGCATGGACTCTTCTCTGTGAACTGCCTCAGCATGATGATGTAATTGCTTATAATGAAAAGCTTTATGCCGTTGATGCTACTGGGAAAACTGTGCGTGTTGGTCCAAAAGGGGAACTCGAAGTGATTGCAAATCCTATTTTTGAGGGTGATGCTAAGTTTTTGGTTGAATGTAGAGGTCAATTGTTGTTGGTTAATATGTATAACACTACTACTGGTTGGAATGAGGAATTGCAGAAGAACCCTACACGCTATGAGAGTGGAAGGGTTTTTAAGTTGGATGAGGAATCACGGAGCTGGATTGCGATGAACTTCTTGGATGATCAGGTTTTGTTTTTGGGTGAAGATTCAAACTTTTCAGCATCGGCTTCTGATTTGCCTGGGTGCAGCGGGAATTGTATTTTCTTTATGAATAACTATCTAACTTGTGAAAATACGAACAAGGAAGCTGGGGCCTTGCTGGGTAGAGACATAGGTGTGTTTGAATTGGGGACTGGTTCTATAGGAAGATTAAGTAGTTACCCTGAATATGCCAAGATCCTCTGGCCTCCTCCTGATTGGGTTTCTTCTACATCATCAGAGGTAATTGTAATCCCTTTACCATCACCTTTTCTTTTAACCTTGCTAGGAAGTATTTTTTGTAGTCTTAGTTTTCATTTGTGTTTTTATTTGATTTAAATCCCTAATTTTTTGACCTTAGCAGATCCTTTAATCCATCCCTTTCTTTTAAGGAGCTGCTAAGTACAATTGCGTAGTTAGGGATGAGCATCTAAACATTGTGCAGATATGCACTCTGTTTATTCTCGTCATTGGCTTAGATTTGTTCCAATATAAATGAATGCAGAAATGTTTTGTAAAAGTACAAAATTGTTGCAGCATTGTCTGTTGGTTGATTTTTTTGTTAGCTCACACATAAGTGTTTGTTGTGTGTCCTACATAGAGTAAACTGGCATCAACACTTTAAATTTTTTCACAGTTGGGCTAACTTCAATACTAATGGAGTTATGGAAGACCTATCTGAAGAATTACCAACTGTTTAATTAAGATTTCAAATTTTACTGACCAATAAGATTTAGAATTCTTGAGTTGCTTTCACATTTGTTCGAGGTTTTGAATGAGGACCAGGTTAAGACTCTAAAGTGCATTTGTGTAACTTAAAGTTGTTTAGTTTGGCTTTGTGTTATTACGAACCTGCTGTGGTATGGTTTTATTCTTAAACTTTGCTAATTTTGGACTTAATTTGTTTGATATTATCTTATTTCATTTT
>CAOJBJ010305742.1:0-10482 GCA_948291685.1 Euphorbia celastroides | reverse complement strand
AATTTTGTCCAATCATACCAAATTGAATATCACGAATAATATCAACCCACATTCTTCATTTGAATAGCATTTCGAATCAATCTTCAGGTAACTATTGTTTCATAAGTTATTAACTTCTACAAAATTTTATGTTGTGTAAAGCTTCACGAATATTGTTTGTGAGTCTTTAATCTAGTCTGTTCAAGAGTTTATGAAGTGAGATTCGGTTGTTCATTTTCATTTCATTTATAAAGCCTAAAAATCATGTTTAAGAGCAGTTCATCCATAAAATAAGTCGAGTCAAGCGTAGCTCTAGTCAAACTGAACGTTAAGCTATTCATGATAGCTGAACTTGTATATGAGTTATGCCCAAATTTGGCTCTTTGGGCTCAATGATAAGTGAGCCAAGTTTGGGAAGCAATAGAATGGGTTGAAGGCTTGACGCCTTAAATGCCTGTGAGCAAGCTTAGTAAAGGTTCATTAACAAGTTTAAATTAGCACTATAAAATTTCGTCAACTAGTGGTTAAAGTGGAACTTGTGGTCTCTAAAGGTCTCAGGTTCGAACCACATTCGGGGTGGGTTGGTGATTTTCCTTTCAATTTAATGTAAGCCCGTATGAGGCAAATTTTTTAAAAAAATATAAAATTTCGTCAACTATATATATATAGTACTGGTAATTTTAATTGTTTTTTATTTACAAAATTTATCTTGGATTAAATAATTTCCATCAATTATTAATTGTATCGACTTTATAATTATTCATTATAAACTTATTATATTTGTTGTATATTAAGGGTTTATCTTCTTACTATATAATATCAAAATATGGCTAGAAATTGAGTTGAACTCCGGTTTTTAATTTGTGACATTAATTTATGATTAGACGACATCATTAACTTGTAATATTTATGTGTATATCATAGTTGTTAAACTCGCCAATCGGACCGGATTTGATCAGAACCGGCCACGGGTTGTTGATGGTGAGTTTCGAATCCAAAACCTTTCACTTGGAATATTCATGTACTACCACTACTTAATTGATAACAGATTGTTATATATTAATTTTATATTATAACACATTTATTTCGAATTGTTTTAACAAATTAAATTTATTAATGTTAAAAAACTAAAAAGAATGTTGATAAAATTTTATGATTTTGATTTAATGCATTATAATTTAAATAATTTTCCAATCAAATTTAATTATTTATTTTAAACTTAAATTTTTTACTTAATATATTGCATTTAAAATTTTGAATTCTACAAATTTATTCTTCAAATAATTAAGTTTTGTATGCTATGAACCAATTAATTAATTTTTACATATAAAATAGAAGACTTTGATTTCAGTAATCTATTATGTCAATAAATGATGTTGTGATAATTATATTTGAAAGATTAACATGAATCACAGATTAATATATTTTTTTACTTACTGGTATGGTTAACTTATATTTACATATTTATTATTAATGTACTTGAAAATCAATATTTTAATATATATTAAGAAAATCTTGTTTGACCACCGAGTAAATCCGGTTGAACCTTAAATCCATGAACCTGTACCTCTATTGGTTCGATGATTGGTACAGGTCTGAAAATCATGGTGTATATACATAATCACTGGGGTAGACTTAAATTTTATTGATAAGTCTATTACATTTTCTTTCTTTCGAGTTTGGCCAGACTTTATATCAAGGTTTTAAACGGCGCTAGGCGCTAGTCGGCGGCCAAGGTTTCCGAGGCTAGGCGGGGCCTGAGCGGATTAATATTTTTATTATTTTTAATATTTATTAAGAAATAAAAATATAAATACAATTAAAAATGGACTTATTCCATAATTAAATATGTGAAATATATATTTTTAACTATATTTTAAAAAAAATTAGGTGTTAGAAATGGTATAGACATTCTTATTTGTGGTATAGCGTAAATTAATTTTAGTTTCAAGGTTCAAAATGATAAATTTTATTGTAAGAAGACTTCAATGAACCTCAATTTGACAAACTAAGCTATTTTTTGTAGATAAAAAAATTAAAAACACATTTTTTATAAATATAAAATCACTAAAAATTGAATTTAAACGGCGCCTGGACGGAATAAATCGGATCAGGCGGAGCCTGAGCGGCTATAAGTCGGTTAAGGGCCTGGAAGCGCCTAGGAACCCAAGGCGCGGCGGCAAACCCCAAAAATAGGGCCTAGACAGGGCCTGGGCGGAGCTAGCGGGGCCGTTTAAAACAGTGCTTTATATTGAAACAAAACCAATTGAGAGAATCAACTGAGCATGTTTATCTATATAATTATATAACTCATTTCCAAAGATGATATCCTTTTATCTGATTTATAGCTTTTAAGATGACAATCAACCTAATGAGATGTTGTGCTACTCTACCCATTTATCTATGCTCTACTCTATTTTCAAGGCTTCCAATATCAATATCTATCTTGAAAGTTATATAAATTAAAAAGAGTGGATTGAAAGAATGAAACAATTATTTAAAAAGTAGAAAATAAATTAGCTAAAAAAAGAAAAGGAATGTATAGACCACAATAATATTTAGATAAAATGGCTCTGAAAGAAATTCTAACCAATGGATATTTGGTTGAATGATATTTTCACTAGTTACAATTGAAATAACTAAAAGTCGAACCATAACTCTTAAAAAATATTCATAGCCCTCTTAAATAATTGGAATACATGTCCTAATTGATTTAGGGCAAGGCAGTTAATTGTGTTTATCGCATAAATTAGAAAATGAAAGGACACTGTCTTCTTATTTCAGGACAAGGTGGCGACAAAATTCTGGCCGCCAGAATAGAAGACTTTGACTTAAATGAACGAACTGGATCGATCCACAGATTCCACAGTAGAGCTACTGTGGCCATTGGATCAAATGCCAGTCCATGTGAAACTGGCAACATGGTTTTGTCGTTGACTAAGGCAATGTTTGGTCCAACAGTTTGGTTTTCTAATTTTTCCAATTTCTATTACACAAGTTACTAAACAGATATTTCTTGCGTTACTATTAATTTTTTGTTTTTTGAAACAGAAAACATATAATTGTAAGTATCTACGATTGTTTTTTCATAATTTATAGAAAAAAATCTCTCACAACCCTTTCGAATCAACCACTTACCAATAAGACTCTGTTTTTCTGGACTGATAAGCAGCCAGTGGCAGAACTGAAAACGGAACTGAAATTAAAACTAAATGAATAAATACTGCATTGAACGGAAACTTATTAACTATTATCGGAAATGAACTACAATTTACTGAATAAATACTAAATAAATAAGTACTAAATTGTACAAAATGAACTGAACTGAATAGAAAATAAGTTGAAAAGAACAATGTAGATTGTCTAGCTTCAATTCAATCGGTATCATTAAGGTCTAGAGAGTTCTGATGTTGTAAAGGTTGCCCTTTGATTTTAAGGCACCATATCATGTCATAGTTTTTGTCAATAATGCTAGTCACAATTTCTTATGAACTATAAGAACCTCTTAACATGTCTCATTGATCCAAATGATTTAACATGTCACAAAAATAGACATGTATTATAGTAGAAAACTGAAAAGAAAATATAGTTAGAGACACAATTTGAAGCGCGATTATACAATGCACCGGGCCTTAGAATGACCCCTCACCAAATTTTGACATGTGTTCCAAATGAGAAGTTAAAAAATTTTGTATGGAGTGCAGGAAATTATTTCCAGTTGTTAAGAGTATCTTAAACCACAATTTGATACATGTTTAATTGAAAGAATAAAAAAAATTAAAAAAACAAATATGAATGGTTAGAGATTGCATGTGTTTATGGGTGGAGGGCAATGTTTTAAACACGCTAGGCGCGCGAGTGGTTATTGAAAACGCTTAAGTGCTAGTTGAACGACGTCTAGGCAGATTAATAGTTATATTTTTAAAATATTTATAATATATAAATATATAGAATATTTTAAAAAAAAATATAGTTAATTAATTTTTACATAAAAAGTTTATGTTTAGAAAATCTCGCATAGGTAGCTGTTAGGACCGATTTTCGCAACACAAGATCGTCTAAATGAAAAAATACCTAGAACTACCCGACTTGATGATATTGTGGCGGTGTTTAAAAAGTCCCGCCTAGACTGAGTTTTAAAACACTGATGGATGTGCTCTTAAGGACTATAATTTCTCCATGAAGTAGTGAGATAGAGGGGTATGTGGCAAAAAAAAATGAGTGAAGGTCATCCAAATGACATAGAGGATCTGGTTCTCTATATAAAAGCTTAAATTTCTGATCATTAGTTAACTTCTTCTTCCTTTTTGAAAGTTAAATTTTTAACTCAATTTCCACTAATTTAAACATAATTAAGAATGTCATTTATTGTAGGCAAGTTTTTATCAATTAGTTTTTCTTTGGTTTATTTTAATTGCATGGACAGAAACAAACACCGACAGAAAAGAACTAAAATCTACAGCAAAGTAAGAGAAAAAGGATTATAATGTTGATAGATTAAGCAGCCAAAATCATTATTGACAAATATATTGATCCTTATCCAAAAAATTAAGTATGTTAACATTATTGGATCAATAATGCGATGTCATAATGAAACGGTAAATCCAACATTTTAAAGTTAAACTAGGTTTTCATTGCTTTTCAAAAAAAAAACTAGGTTTTCATTCATCTAAACAACTCAAAACAAAGAAAATAATGGAATATATGCTAGAAATAGGGCAAAACAAATCTTTTTAAGACCTGTTATGCAGTCCTATTTGGTTCAGCATAATCTAATTGGTCTATGTAGGATACAATTTATTACTCCCCCATTTTTTCATATATGTCTTTTTTAAGATTTTCATCAACAACAATAAAACATTTATTATATTACTAAAATAACTACTAATTTATTCCTTATTGAAACTATCTTTTTTCTTAATTACCACTTATAATTTTAGCAATTCATCATCTCTCATAATTAATATAAAGGTAAATAATTATTCTAAAAAAAGGGTACATAAAAGAAAAAATTGTAAAAAATGCATTGACGATCCAAAATGATAATTATAAAAAATCGAGATGGAGAGGCTAAAAGACATCAAAAAAATTGGATGGAGTAATTTCCTAATTTATTTTTAGTACGCGTCACAAACATGTACCATTAGAGCTACTCCAGCACACAACTACACAAGCGTCTTCATTTAAATAAAAAATGTAAAAAAATAAATAATATACAGTAGAACCTCGATAAAATAATATTCTCGTTAAATTAATATTTTTCTCTAGTCCCGACTTGCACTTTTATATTAAATATACATTCGATAAAGTAATATTCTCGCTAAATGAATATTTTTTTCCCGGTCCCAAGCATATGCATTTATAGAGGTTTTACTGTAAATGGAATGAATGATGTCACATTAGATATACTAAATGACAGACGATCTATATTACATAACCAAATAAAATTTGCCAAGAATCGATAAAGGAAGTAAAAGCTTATCACATTTGGGTTTCTGTTTGCAGTCTAATTTGGCTGGATTTTTTTCTATACATGGAGGTGAATGATACTCCGTTCTTCCACATTTAATATCTATGCACAAAATGCTTGGAAATTGTAATAGGATTAAATATTTTGACTAAGACAGTTTCAGATAAAATTGACGAGAAAAACACAGAATTTATTTTGGAGTAATCATTTTAAGTTTATACCCTTCATTCTGAATCTTAGTTGCATAGGTTATTAACTTCAAAGTAAGAAACTTTTTATTTTTTTATCTTTCAAGTTGGTTAAACTCTTGAGACAACTTTTTCATTTAAATTAATTTCAACGACTTTTTTCAAACTTTTTTAATGATATAAACTTATTTTTTTAGCTGTGGTGCAGCCATCACCATGTTGCAAATAATTTTGCATCAATACTATAATATAACTATTGTATAATGACAAAAAAAAAAGGTAAAAATGAGATTAAACAGAAAAATTACTTTTATTATATACTTTAATTTTATGTATTTTAACAATTATTTACATTGAATTATATTGGTTATCCATTGCCAACAATGAAAGGTAATATGGTGGAATGATGAGCAACCAATGTGGACCCAAATGCATTATAACTTTGGGTCTTCAAACGCAGACAGAATGGGTCCTTAATGATGGATCACTTCCACCTAAACCTCATCATCTTTTTTTAATAAATATAAATTCTTGAAAAGGCTGGAATTCGAATTTCAATACTCTCACCAACACCAATAAATAAGAAAGTGTACTACTTAACATTTATATTTATTATTTTTTATTTATTTAAAAATATTTTGAAAATAAAAATATATGAACCTTAGACTGGACTTGGTAATGAGTTTCAAAACCCGGTCCGAACCCAGCCCGAATCTAAAATTTTAAAGAATAGGCTGGGCTTGGGTTAATGTTTTTAGTCAAAAATTCGATTAAACCTGGCCTGAATCCGACCGGACCCGCTAGATAAACAGATCTACAAAATGAGATCTCTGCAAATGTATGATTAAGGTCAAATATGTCTTTTCTTTTTACTCAAAAATTAAATGTGTGTGCTTGTTTTAAGTTAAATTATACTCATTTTTAATATACACCTTAAAAAACTTTGTCTCAGATACTCTTACAGTAAATTAAAAGAAAATTCTCAAACCGTTCCAGATGCAGCCCAAATTTAATACCTTTAGAACTCATAAATTTCATCTTTAAGTATTGAACTAATTCAATCACATGTAATGTACACTATTTAATCTAGATAAAAATATATAAAATATTAACATCAAATACTAATATTGATGAGTACTACTACCAAAAATGTAAACAACCTTTGTATATATGAGCGCGTGAATGTTGTACGTAGATTAACTTAATGTTAGGTCTGTTTATAATTTTATAATTGTTATCATAGTCACTATTCTAATGAATTAGTCTTGCAAATTTTCCAAACAACAATGCATTTCGACTCTAAAAAATACATTTTAAGCCATCGGTGAATTGAAAATGGCCACTTTGTACGGTTATTATTAATTAGCAATAAAATGAAAAGGCATAAAAGATTGGGAGGAAATAAATGTGAAGCAGTTAAGAAGCACACGTGTGAAGTCAAAGTGAAGATGGTGACAAGGGTGAAAGATATGGAACGAGTGGCAAACTGCACACGTGTGGAGTCGATTAGTAGAAAGTGACAGTGGGCTTGTGGGCCCAGCCCACACGAGGATAAATTGGCTTGTATGGATTGATAAAAATGTCCCTTTCTCTGTTTTTAATTTAGTCAAATATATTCAAACATTCCTGAATTTTTTTATTTTTTTGTCCGGTTCTTTTAAATTTTAAAAGTTTCTCTTGCTCTCCTGAACTTTTTAAAAGTTTCTCTCGCCCTCTTCAAAAACTTTCAAAAGTTTCTCTCACCACCCTTAAATGCCACGTGTCGATGTCTAACTAGTTTGACTTTTCAAACATGACATCCAATCAAAAGTTGACACGTGGAACTTTAGGGGGTGAAAGAAACTTTTGAAAGTTTTAAAGGGGACGAGAGAAACTTTTAGAAAGTTCAGGGAGCAAGAGAAACTTTTGAAAGCTAGGGGGCCAGACAAAAAATTGGACAAGTTCAGGGAGGTTTCGATGCATTAAGCCTTTAATTTATTTATTTTTTGTTTCTTTTGAATCAATTGAGTCCTTATAGCAAGTTCAATGGTTTCTCTATAAATAGAGTTACTCCATTTATAGAGTAAAGGCCAATCTAATGGTTCTTTTATAAATCGAGATTACTCTATTTATAGAGTAAGGGTCCTCCAAATATAGAAGAACCTATTCATTTCTCCATTTTGGAGTATGGTTGGAGTAAGCTACTCTATAAATAGAGAAAGTGATGTAAAAATAGAATTTGAAGTAGAGTTTTTAAAGTAACGATTGGACTTAGCCTTATCCCCTCACACTTTTTTTTTTTGAAGAATTTGTATTTTCTAACTTATATATTTACGTTTGATTCTGATTAATCTTCAGGTTGGTTATACCTCGTGGCGTGTACATCAACTTTTAAAACATTGTTAATATGAAAACCGCACAAAATTATATGATGTACTCAACTCGGTTGGTAATAGAGTAAATATAGTGAAAAAACGCATATATAATGAGTTTCTTGTTTTTATTGTAAAAAAATCAAAGTTGTATTCCCGTTAATGTGAAAGTACGCATAAGCATATATTTCATAATAATTTCTTTCAATTATACATATATATATATATATATATATATATATATATATATATATATAATACTAATTACTACTATACTTCTACATATTATAACTGTTTATCAACTTTTTTTTGTCTCACCAATGTCATTTGCAAATGACACATGCCATGGATATTATTTGTATACAACTGATCACTTCAGTCATTGTTAAAGCTTATAAATATGGGAAATTTTATAAGGGATCGAGTCCTTTTGCACCCTGTTTTTATTCAAAGGTTAAAAATTAATTAGAGAATATTTATGTGAAACTAAAAAACATTTATTTAATACTGTATTGATTTTCAGCGCTTAAATGAAAATAGGATGTAAAAAGTCGATCCTTTCTAAAAAAACTCTATATATACATTTTTAAAGTGGAGCCTTGATATATTTCCATAGTTACAGGAAATATCTAACCATCGTTATAGACATTTCCTTTACCAATTTGTTATGTTTTAAATTATATATTGATTCACTACAAGAAACAGAAATATTTGTGACAACAATTTATATGTCACTAAAATTATTGTGACAATAAAAATTATTATCATCATAAATATTTGTTTAGTAAACTGATGAGTCGCAATTATACCTATTTTATTAGACATTTATTGAGCAGAATTAAGGTGAAATTGGAGTGAATTTATGTCTAATATGTGTGTTTTTAGGTTGCTTCCAGAAACAGAGACAAGATTACCGCAGTTTTCCAGAATCAGTTAGAAACTGGCCAGAAGGTTGCTGGATTGAAGAAATAATTAATTAATGCAACTTAGATTAGTTTATGACGAGATAATGAAACAAATTGTGGCAAGAAATGATCTGATTGGCTGGAGAAAAGAGGCACCGCCCAAATCCATCAAGTTGGATGGAAAAGACCATTTCAAGTGGGTTCTCTCAACTTGTTATTTTAATCACTCAAGGCCACGTGAAATTCATCTACTGGAGCTGCTCAAACTTGTTTGGGAGCCAAAAGAACGTGATTGGACGAAAGGAGAGGCACTACTCAAAGATAAAGGTCAAATGGGTCATCTTTTCTCCTAACCAATGACAAGTGGACACTATTCTTTCTTGGAGAAGGAAGCTGCACATGGGAAGACAGCTCCTACTCCTTTATTTTGGATTTCTTTATTGAGCAAGTAGCTTAGCCATTACTTTTACCATTTTACCCTTTTACTTACTATAAAAGGATTGCATTTTGTATTAGAAAGCATTCTAATCATTCTGTACTTGGGATCATTTAAATCCTCCATACTTCACTCTATAATATATATATTATTTACAATGTATAAGATTGCTGGGTTCTGTTTTATGAAGTGCGAGTAGTAGTTCGTGGCAACCTCGGGTCAGCAACCTAACACGAGTAAGTGAAACTTTCTCCTTATTTATTTGAGCATTAAAACTGTTTGTTGGTTGTTAAATGGAGTGCTTAATCCTTATGAGAATGATCACCTCATATTAAATAGTTGTAATGAGGCGGATCAAGTGATTTACAATTATGGAACAACCATTTAACACATATATGCATGAGACGGATCAAGTGATTGTATGCATGTTAGGGGTTTTTGTTATGAAAATAATGAAATGCTTGCGTTACTTAATGCATGTGACCTGAACTAGTGAGGACGAGAGTTAAGCAAGTAAAGATTGCATAGGATCCAAGTGAGGACTAGCGTTAAACTTGGTGAATTTAGAAGCAAGATACCTTAAGCCTATGTTCTTAATACTGCTCATATAAATAAGGAGATTGCGTAGCTGAAAGTGCTAATAGATTGCTTGACTCGGGTTTGCTCCTTTAAATCTGTAATTTTACAGCAACCTTATTCAACGTTTTTTATTTTATTGTTTTGTTATTTTATTTTTCCAACAATCACACTATTAATCAAAGTGATCTCAGATTGCCAGTTTACTATTAGATTTAAGACTATTTCCTTTAATCCCTGTGGAATACGACACTTGGACTCACCAAATTATTATAGATTGACCTAGTATACTTGCTAGTGTTACCATTTGGAGACAACATTTATCATAGCTAATATATAAGTCCTATATTATATATAAGTAAAAGAATGAAATATTTTGCATTATCAATGTATTCCATTTTCCTCCATTTTAAGTTAAGAAAGACAAATAATTAAATCCACTTATAAAATTATCTTGAAAAATTATTTTTATTTTCCATCTCCTTATCCCTTAGAGTCTCAATCAAATACAAGAAGAAAAAATAGATTTTAAAAAACTTATCATAAAAATATATGTGAAATTAATTAAAATAGACAA
>CAOJBJ010305549.1:0-10092 GCA_948291685.1 Euphorbia celastroides | reverse complement strand
ACTTTATTTTAGGTTATTTCTGTTTTCATGCTGATGACAACCAGAAACCAATTTCTGAGAGACTCTTGTAATAATTGCCACCTGAAATTTATGAGAATAATCAACATAACATGTGGTATGGACCGTTACATACAATAATTGGTATTAACAAAAGTGATCTCACGCCATTGACGAGGCATGCAAAATTTTTTACGTTCTCCTACATATTCCTCACACCATCCAACTGACTCTAACATCTAAAAAGGTTTGCCAGAATTTTGGCAATTTGTTCTACATAAACAACTTAGTTAAAATTAAATGGTATTAGATTAGTTGCTAGAAAGTTCAATAAATGTAATAACTGTAGAACAGATCTTAGGATCAAATTTCCCTTTTGGGTGCGATTATACCAGCGTTAATGCATTGGATCTCATCAGAACTCTAAAGTTAAACGTACTTGGGCGAGAGTTGTGCTAAGATGGGTGACCTCTTAGAAAGTCCTTGTGTTGCACTCCAATATATTTTTTAAAAAACAAATAGCCTAGTCAAATTGATATGCGGAAGTGGTAAAGGTTGTAGCTTAGTGGTTAGCAACTGAATCTGTGATCTTAGAGGTAGCAGGTTCGAGTCCACACTCGGGTGAGAAGGGATAAGAGTTTTCTTTGAATATTAATGTAAATCTATTATGAGGCAATTTTTTTTTAAAAAAAATTGATACACAAACAACAAAACTTCGTATAAATATTAACGAAAAAGTACCGCGACTAGAATGTCTAATTTACCATGACCAAGACATCATGTAGCTAACGCAAAATAAGAAAAAAGTTGTTAATTCACTTATGGTATAATCGGTCAAGGTGAATTCAATTCACAACATGTTTAGTAATTTTAAGATTAAAATAGATAATGCGTGCCTTTTAAACTTATACAAATAGTATATTGTTTTCCTAAATTTTGAAAAACTTTTAATTATCCCCCTTAAATTGTAACAAATGTCATAATTTATCTCATTCAACTTTAAAAATGAACTAGTTTGCCCTCTAAACACTACATGTTAAATTTTAATTGTCTTGATTTTTTAAAAATGTTATTTTTTTTTCCATCCAACCGGTAGTTGGAGCGTGACATTTAAAAGATGAACTGATGTTTTTTCAAAGTTAAAGGGCAAACTGACACGCTTTTAAAAGCTAATAAGGCATAATGAACTTTTTAAACGTTTAGTGAACAAATTGAAGGGGTTTGACCTAATTTTAAGTTATGTAAAATGCATTGATTGCCCCTTTAAATAGCCTCAATAGCGTTGGCAAATAAAGAGATGGTTAAACAAACTCAGCCACTCAAAAGCATTAGCGACACTACCAAACCTAAGATATTGGCTTTCCACTACGCACACTCCACTTGCCTCTCGTAGCTTCTCAACCACACCATCACTCTTCTTTTTACCATTAAAATAGAATCCATGTGATTTGGTCCTACATTTACACCGCGTATAGTTCACAACAACTCATATTTCTAGTGCATGAACCCAACTTAATTAAAGTGAAAGCGCCGGCTTACTACAAAAGACTCCGCCCTTTTCACTTTGCCAACGTCAGTCTTTAATGGGAAATGCCGTCCTTGATTTTTGAACCGGTCCACTCTGTTTGGACCCCACTCATTTTTCATGTTTTTTCGGTGGCTTTCACTGAATGCAATTTGATTTTTTTTAGTGTTGCTTTTTCATATTTCCAATTTGACACTTAGTTCACGTTAATATGTTTTTTTTTTCTTTCGTTTAAATCTGTCGTGTGTTAAAACATATGCGGAGTACATCAAAGAGAACATTGCAATGGAGATAAAGAGATTTTATTCTGAAAAAACATGATATAATTTTAAGCAAGAGTAATGCTAATTTGTTTGATTATCTTTTTAGATATTAATTTGGTTCTAACCCAACCCATTAACAGCCACCCTTGCTCTCAAATACTCGATAGAAAATTAGACAAATGGTTTAATACAAACACCTCAAACTCGCCAAGTGGCCATTTGAAGTTTCAACCGTTTACTAGTCTATCCTCTACCATGAAAATTTCAATCAAAATTGGCCACCAACAAAAATAAAATACAAAACCTTCTAAACGTGGTCCACTTCCTTTTCGGAATCTTCATTGCTAAACTATTTTCCTAATTAGTTGTCTCTTTACATCTCCTCTTGCTTTCCCACCACTTGTTACGCAACTTCCACTCCCACTCTCCACTCTTTTCCTTATATAAACCCCCTCCTTCCACTCTCAAACCACCCCCGGAATTTCCATTTTCTCCCATCAAAAAACTCAAATATGGCTCTCCAAGCTCTCAACTCTCCGACCACCGCCCCTCCGCCGTTCCAATTCGACGATTCCAGCCACGCCCACTATCTCCCCAAGCGAAAGCGGTCCAAGCGCCCCCACCACGCGCCGCCGCCGGCCACCATCACCGCCGAGGAGGAGTACCTCGCTCTTTGCCTCGTTATGCTTGCTCGCGGCACCACCGCCGTTGACTCTACTACCGATAATTCCTCCGCCTATTTTTCACACCGCCGCCGCTCTCCTACCCCGCCGCCGTTCAATTCAGATGACAAACCGAGCTACAGGTGTACGGTTTGTAACAAGGAGTTTAATTCCTACCAGGCTTTGGGCGGACACAAGGCGAGCCACCGTAAATTGGCCGGCGGCGACGACCAGTCAACTTCGACGACCACCACTTCCGCCGCCGCCGGAGCGGCGGCTAATGGAAGCGGAAGAGTTCACGAGTGTTCGATCTGCCACAAGTGTTTTTCGACCGGACAGGCTTTGGGCGGGCATAAGAGGTGCCACTATGACGGCGGCGCCGCCGCCGAGAAAAGCGGAATAACGGCCTCCGCTTCTGAAGGTGTGGGGTCCACTAATACACGGAATTTCAGCTACGGCCACCGTGAATTGGACCTAAATCTCCCTGCCTTGCCGGAATTCGGGGCGAATTTCTTTGTTTCGAGTGATGATGAGGTCATGAGCCCTTTGCCGGCTAAGAAGCTCCGGGTTTTGCTGGCGGCGCCGGAGGCTGACGTGTCGCAGTAGAAAAGCTGAGGAATTTTGCAGGGACACGAAATTAGGGAAATTGAATTTGTATGATAAGTTGAATTATTCTTTAAGTAGAGTTGGAAATTCTTTTTGTAAATAGTGATATAGAAGATGAACAGTGTTTTTTTTCATTTTGCTCCATTGTTTATATTCAATTGAATAGATTCTTTTTGAATTTTGTTTAAATTCGTAATATAATTGATGGTTAGTGTTGAAAAGTGTTTAGCATAATTTGTGTGAAAAGTTTGAAATTAATTAAATACGTAACCGCTTAAACAGTGTGAGAATTCGATGATTAATTAGATTTATAAAAAGTACGATTTTCAAAGCTTTTGCGTGTGTTGAATATTTAATTTGACCAGTTTAAGTTAGTTAGGCCACTAGGCGCGTAAATCAAATGGAAGTTAATTACATAACGCCTTAATTACCTTAAAGTAGATCAGTTAGTTTGCCAAAGCTTGTATCACAATAAAATTTACTCTAATCAGAATAGTGTTAATTTGCGTGTAATTAAACAAATAATGAAAATTATTGGCCATCTTTTTTAGCAAAAATTTTCATTTTACAAAGAAAGAACATAAGTTAGTTTATTGAAAGCTAATTTGTTTAGTTACATTTATAACCCATCTAGCTACTTCTGAAAAATTTATTTTAACTAAAATCGGAATTCTACAGTTCAACTCTTTAAATATGTGATTGACTGTAGGACATAAAAAGGGAAACATTTACTTTCTCAGACGATTCTAACAATTTCGTTACGTGAATACAAACCCAAAGCATCTTGTAAATGTGTTAAACTTTATTCAGTTCTCATTTTACTAGATTAATTGCTCCTCACTTATTTACGAAGCACGTTTTTTAAATGTAGATAAAATGAGAGAGCACTCTCATATTCATGTGGTATGAAAGGAACTATTGTTCAATTAATGCAGTTTTTATATGTCTACATTACTTTTTTTTCTTGAATAAGAAGTATTCTATTAATTTCCCCATTAATTGTAAGTGTTTAACCTACACTCATCCAATTAGCAAATAATCTTTAATTTGCCAAAATTTAAAAATTAATATTGATATTCAAACACCAGGATTATGAATAACATGTACCTCAACTAAAAAATGAGTGAATAGAACTAATAATATGGTTTAGTTGGCAATGTATGATGAGTAAGTAGAAGGAGATAATAGTTCGAATCCAAATAAATACGACTGTGTAGAATATAGTATATGCGAACATTAATTGTAAAAGTGGTTAATATTTCTACACATGCTATTATATCGAAGTTCAATAAAGAAAGTAAAAGTCTCTAGTTGAAAAAGGATATATTAAATTTTTTTTCAGTATTTAATCATATAAAACAACAAAGATGGGTTTTTCCAAATATGAGCTCACCCTGGTCCTACCCTAAAGTAAAATTGCAATTAAACAAGGAACGCGTGCGAGTAGTTTAGAAACATGTTTTACCAATATTTTATGTGATTTGAGAATAACTGATAAGAATTAAGATAATATAGGGTAAATTTTCTATAATCTAGTCATTTTTATTGGAGAAACTTTAACTGATATCCACACTGTTGTATAAGCCAACTTACTTTAATGGGTGACGCTAAATTATATTCGATTTTGTATACATTTATAAATCTTATGCGTGAAATGAATTAGAATCTTAAATAAGCATAGAGTATGTTTCACCTAAGCAACTGTATTGAAAGCCTTCACATGCCGTCGTATTTTTAAATTCACAGAATTGTCAAATGGCACAGTAATTAACATAAATTAAAAAATTCACAGATGGATTGAGTAAGCACAAAAACCTACCTTTAAAATATAGTGAAAGGACTTCTTTTAGACGATTTCTTATTCTCCTAGTGAAAAAGTGTTATAGTTCCTTAAATGACTAATTAGGGCGGCTAATCAATAAATCGGGGGATGGATTATGCAAGGGGGAAAGTGATGCCATTCATTAATTATGTCATACATTTATTTGAAAGTGTCAAGTTGCCAAATGCCAATTTTTTGGTTGAATTATATTTTGTAGTATTCCAAATCACAAAAGGTCACGCCATATGCGTACGTGAACCGTTAAAAAAAAATCAAATAATCTGAATATTTGTTGAATTGTATAATTTGAGAGGTGTTTTGTGGAACACAATTCATGTGACTCTCACGAGTATTTTCTTCTCTTTTTTTTCATAAATTCCTTGCAGCTTACAAAAACCATACTTTTTCATAGATTTATGTATGGTGCTCTTTTATCATTTTGTGTTTAAAGTTTACTAGGTACACATGAAACATGGTGCTTTTTTGGCAACACGAAGCATGAAGAAAGATATCCACTAATTCAATTTCTTGTCCTAAAGATCTATGCGTGTATTGCATAACAAGAGCCATAATCTCGCAATTCCTCACCTTTCAAAGTTATTATTATTAAAGAGAGATATTGGAGAAGGAAATATATAGCCTTAAATTGCATAATCTAATTTTATATATCACCAAGTTAACGCGCCTCTAATGGGCAGGTTGAGAAGCTATAACACACCAAACGACCTCATAAAGATGTTAACTTATCCAAAACAACTTGAGATTTTAAGCCAAATACTAGACCGGTTTATGGCCCGGGTATCAACTCAGCCCGGCCAAAACCCTCACATAATGGGCCGAGCTCAGACTTTAGTTTTGTCATAAAGTCGGGCCCGAATCCGAGCCCGTAAAAAGCTCGAAATATTATAGACAAACTTGGTTTTTATATAAATACCCGAGTCCGCCCTGAATAATAATAATTTTATTTATTTTATATATTTATATATTATATTTAATCATTATTTTATATTATTATGTTTTGATACATTAGAGTTTTAAACTTTATTGCAAAAGAATACTCTAAATTGAAAAAAGGTTCAAATATATAACAAAATTATATGTGGAATTTAAATATACTTACTTAACATTCGTATTTTTCATTTTTATTTATTTAATTTTTTTATAATAAAAAATGTTTGAGCTTTAGACTGGTCTTGATAATGACTTTCTAAGCCTAACTCAAATCTAGCCCGAATTCAAAATCTTAAAAAATGGCTTGGGCTGATGTTTTTAGTAGAAAAACCCGATTAAGTTCGGTACGAACACGCCCGAGCTCGCCTGATGAATAGGTCTACCAAATACTAACTCATTTATATCCAATAGACCATGATTTGGAGTGGACTAAATAGTAGAAAGTTGCACTAATTGCACTAGAAGGAGCGATATTCTTTAATTAGTGTAGCTTAATTTGTGCATTTTGTGTGAGATTTTGAATTTGATAGTAATCTCTTCAAAAAATTTATAGAAAACAATAGTCAGAGCAAAGTAACAGCCAGTTTTAGTTCAAAGTAAATTGTGAGACAAATTGGTAAGTATAAGAGTGAATTGGGATTTTAACAATTTCATTGCATCTGCTAAATAAACATGTGATTTTGCACCTGGTCAAAGCAGAAGCTTCTTATGTTGTTTGAATCAGTTTGACTTTGATAAGGCCGTGAACCCGTTCTAATTTGGTGGGGCGGAGACTACCTTCAGTGCAAAATACGAAGTCAACCATTTGATTTTTGGATTCAAATTGACAAAAACAAATCTGCTATGTATACTTTGTTAATTTTGCCACTATCGGTTACATTCTCTACATTCCAGTCACTTTTTTTTAATCTTATACTTACCAGCTGTGTTTATGGTAGAGTTTGGAATCGTTGTTGCTCTAATGCAAAAGAAAAGTCCACAATCCAAATACGCGATTAATTTAGGACCAGTTTGACATTGCTTTTCTATATTGCTTTTTTCAAACTTTTGGAGAAAGTAACAAATGTTAGTTTTGAAAAAGCTTATCAGACAGATCTTAATTGAGTAGTATAAAGAAATAATATGTACTTTTTAAAGCCACAATTTAACATTCTACGAAAAAAAATTGTAATCTCAAACAGACCCTTAATCAACTAAAACAAACTGTATCATGGATTGTCTTTTTCTCTCTACTTGAAATGAGTATGGGCCAGTAACATATGTTTAAGTGAGAAAGCTATGGGCTTCAATCTTTAGCCCCATAACCAAAAAGATTGTAGTTTGGGTCAGTTACTACTACTTCATGTCGTGGACTTTGGAAAAAGTCAATTATCACGTATAATATATATAATATATAATATTGAAGTGTTCATAAGCAAATTATATATTTTAAGTTATACATGTTAAATAATAGAAAATTATGTTTTATAACTAAATTTTAAAGTTTCAACCATACCTTACCTTTCAATTACTTTGTTAACATTTCATAACTAAAATTAGAGTTTCATTATTACTTGTACGTTCTATACAACTAATCCCTTAGCTTGTTATCGTTTGCTCTTTTTCGAATCTCTTTTTTTTTGTTTTTTTTCGTTTTGTTCCATCAATCTCCACACTTTTTAATCGTTCTCTTTTGATATATCCTGGATATAACATGATATATCATGGATATATCGTTGATATAACACCAGATATCATCTTCCTACAACAAAAACGCAGATTTTGTACCTTTTTGTATGAAAACATAGATTTCATCGTTAATTCTGGTTTGAATCTACCATTTAAGCATTTCATTAAGCACCTTATATGCAACCAAAAAATAAGAAGTAGAATTTCAAAACGAAAGCGATATTAATAAAAAGAAGAAGTATATCAAAATAGAACGAAAAAAATCAAATAAAATCAATAGGAAATGAAGCTTGACGAAGCAATGTAAAACCCGAATCTAAACGTGAACTTCGATGTCGACATTAAAGGGAGCTAGCAAAAGCGACGAATTTGATGGTTGGGTGTCAAAGAAACAGTAGTGGTAAAAAAGAAGTGGATGGAGAGGGGGCTTGGAGAAGAAGCTAGTGGAGGAGCAGAGAAGAGAAAGAGTCGGCTGTAGAGAGGAAGAGAATTGAAAAAAGAACGTGCAATTATGGTTTTGGACTTTTAATTTTGATTACAACAGTTATGAGCTCAAATGTTGATTGAAAGTAAAGCCTAGAATATGTATATTTTTTAATTTTACTCTTAAATAATTACTATTAACATTAAACAATACTTCAAACCATTAGTGGTGATTTAAACACCTTTTTTTTTTATTTTGAAAGATAGTCCCAATATAGTGACACAATCTGTTGCAATAAATTATTTTATAATTTCCAGATTGACTACGCTTAAAAAGGATAAATAAAAACCTTTTACATATTTATACTTTGAATTTTGAAAATTAAATTATTTTAGGGTATATACTTAAAAGAAATATAATGAGGTTTCACCCTTTGCAAATAGAGTCTTCAAGATTTTTTGGTAAAATTTGTGTTAGAATTGATTATTTTAAATAATTTAATATTTTAATAAGTAAATTTTTTTTTTCTGAACTCAACTATTTTTTAGATGAATTTTATATATTTTTAAAAATTTATAATCACAATTTAATTTAAAAAATATTTAAGTTATCCAAAAAATTATAAATTTGATTCATATTATATGTTGTATTTTTAATAATCATTCCAAACAATTCATATGAAAATGGACAAGATTATCCAATTTTTTTAAACAATTTAATATATAAAACCTTTATTCACAAAATTTTGTAATATAGAATTTCTTTTGCTAAAACAATGAGTGAAACCTCATAGGAATAGTACTTTTTCAATGTTTATCCTAAATTTAATTTATTCTTAATTTAACGAAACATAATATAAAAATTGCTTAATGCATCGGAATCCTCTGAACTTTGTCGATTTTTTTGTCCGGTTTTCCAGAAATTTCAAAAGTTTCTCCCGCCCCCTTGAACTTTTTAAAAGTTTCTCTCACCCCTTTAAAATTTTTAAAAGTTTTTCTCAACCTCCTAGATGTCATGTGTCAACTTTTGATTGGATATCATGTTTGAAAAGTTAAAACAGTTAGAAGTCAACACGTGGCACTTAAGGGGTGTGAGAGAAACTTTTGAAAGTTTTCAAAGGGTGCGAAAGAAACTTTTAGTAAGTTCAGGGGGTGAGAGAAACTTTTAAAAATTCAATAAGTTTGGATAAAAAAAATAGACAAATTTAGAGAATCGAGATGCATTTAACCTATAAAAATTAAAAATAAGAATTGATTTTGACAAATACACAATTAAGGATATATAGACCATAATTTCCTAGTGCGTTGTCAGCACTTCCATAAAAACCGAAAGACAAGAAAAAAGAACTAAGCCCATCCAACGGTCTCCATCACTTGCAAAACAATCAAATGGCTCGCACCACACATAAACCCTAGACGCGAAAACACGGAGGCGCTCGTACCCAGAGTTTGGAAGATATTCCCACTTTGAAGGAGTTCATGATCGAAAAACTCAACCGTGACGGCAGAATTATTGATTAAATTTTTTTTAGAACTTAAAAGGATCGTGTTTCTTCAAGAACCATTCGATGATTAAGGATGTGAGAAGTAAAAATTAGATAACTCACCAAGATTGAAGTCTGAAGGCGAAACTAAATTCAGGCTCTCAAGTGAAAACCCTCCAATCTCATGTGTGCGAACTTCCTTGATCCGGGATCGATGCTAGTCGATTGCTTGAATGAATAATAAGAAATTCTTGGGAGCCAAAAACTAGAAAAAAAAAAGCAGCCCTCCCCCAATTACAATGATCACGTAGGGTTAGTTTTTTTTTCTTTATTAATTTATTTATTTCTAAATCCTAATCTAATTAAGATTTAGGGCAAATAAATAAATTGATCCCCAAAGTTTTATGTTTAATAATTAAGTTTTTTCAACTTAATTTCTTAAACAATTAAAACTTTCAATTTATTCAATTTTACCCATAGAACAATAAATTATTATGCAAATCAAACCAACTTAAGTTTCATACTATACTTTAATCGGTTTACCAAAATAGTTACCAATTAAATAAATATGCAAACTTAAATAATTTATTTGCATATGTTAAATTGCATCTCATATGAATTTATTCAACACCAATTGAATAAATACCATATGTTAGCACCTTTAACTTTGTTAATTTAACCTTAATGAATA
>CAOJBJ010304949.1:0-10532 GCA_948291685.1 Euphorbia celastroides | reverse complement strand
GCACTTAAATTCCAGTCACTGAAAAACTTCGCTGAGACTTAACATTCTCAGCGTCGCTGTGTCAGTATCAGCGAAGATAAATCTTCGTCGCTGATCAGAAGGGGCAAAACGACAAGTTTCTAAAAGACTTAATTTAAAACGCTTTTAACCGATAAAAGTCATTCACCCCCCCTCTGACACATGTTATTAAGCCTAAGGGGACCAACAGTAACTATTAGCCGGAATTAGGTACTGCGCAATTTCTGGATGTCAGGTGCGCCATTCCGCCTGTCTCTTCCCGCTTTCTGCTTTTTCAGAGTGCTTTAAATGCGCGCTTGTCTCTCTCTTCGACCACATTAAATGCAACGTCCTTTTTGTCGAGTTTAGACAGCTGGACATAAGACAAACTACTTTTAAATTGTTTGCTTATGCCTATCTCAGCGCGGCTTCATCTCAGTGAGTTTCTTCCATATGCTGTTGTTGACGGTCTACTTCCGCTGAGAGTCCTTTTCAGCCAGAGCAAAACTACCATCAGCGAGCTGTTCCTTCAGCTTAGCTTTGGCATCAGCGAGACTGGTCCAACAATGTGTATATACAATACTTGATTATAAACAATTTGTAGAGTAAATGTGCGATGAATAAACAAAACATTGAAATGTGTACCAAATGTATTACTGATACGTTGAAAATGTTTAATGATATTTATCTCTTACATGTAATATATGTCTTACTAATATATGGAAAATATGTAGCGTATGCATTACTGATATATAAATGTATGTATTACAGAGGAAAAGTGCAACAAATCAAGTTTGATTAATATGTGTAAATGTATTACAAAAGCAAATTATTCTTTTTTCTCTATGTTGCAGTGATTGTGGAATGTGTTGGTCTATGTAGAGTACCTAATTGAAGGGAAAGAGATACCAAAAGAGATGGATGCCTAATTGCTGAGAGAAAGATAGACAATCAACATTTACCAACATGGAGTGGAAATGACTGCAAGAAATAAAGAAAGTGGGGATGAACGACAAATTACATAGCATTGATAGAGCATCAATTACTTATAGATTCACTCTATGGAACAAAATTGATTCAGACACATGTGTTATTTTTCATTTTGAATGTCAACAATAAAACATTTCAGATCCAGTTTAAGAAATAAGTTATTTCTTCCAAAAGCAAAATCTATTTACTTCTTCCAAATTGCTGTTCAAGTTAAGAACAAAAGTATGTAGTTCATGTAAATTAATGCATGAGTAATACATGTATCATACATGTATGTTGGAAAGTGAATTTCAATGAGAAAACTAGATATAAATCTTTTATAACAAATTACACTAGAAAACAATGAATTTTAAAATCAGTTAAATAAGATTATAAAAAGCTTGTTCAACCAATTACCGTTGATACTAACCCCGTCCCAAAAATCAAAGCAAATAACACATATGTAGTACATACGCACTGCATATGTGATATATATGTGTTACACATATAATGCATATACATTACATACACTGGCAAACATAACACTAACACGTAAATGGTACATACTTATTCCTTATCATTAACGATTCAGACATATGTGTTCTTTTACAAAATCGATTACATATACCATAGATATATGTTACATATGCTATACAGAGTTATTGCATATCATTACATATATCACACATATGCAATACATATCCCTTACATACTAAAGAATCATTTTATCACACACTTTCTATGCATTCTTTTAACATCAGCCAAAACCACCGTAGCCAACAATCACATTGTTAGAATCAGCTCCATTGTAGTCGTCTTCTCAAATTTCCTGCACTTGAACTTTACTCTCAACTTTCTTGGTTTCAGCTCTTTGTCTAATGAATTCTTCTGCAATTCAAGACACAAGTAGCTAAGAACACACGATTTGACAAATAACTATGCCAAATTGAGGTGCAAAATCATCAAATGAGTTGATTTTGAAACAACACTTAGTATAAAATCCAATTCACAAAGGCTTAATTCAATTTGACCATAGAGTATGTTGAAATCATGCACAAATTCATCAAATGAGCTAATTCTAAAACACAAATCTATCAAAAATCCATTTCACAAAAACTCAATTTAGGGCAACTTTAAGAAAAACAACTTTACAAACTCATTACATATACAATACATATGTAATACATATGTCGCACATAAAATTTTGAACTGATTACACAGTTTTTTGCATGAAGTTACATATGTTACACATATGCAATACATATCCTTTAGATACTAAAAGGCATTTTATCAAATACCTTGTATGCATCTTTGAGCTCCATCATCTTTATCTACAAAAATCAGCTTTGTATTCTATTTGTTCATCTTCATTAACAATTAAAAATCACAACAAATGCATTGAGAGCTAACCTACCTCTGATTAGGATCAAGAGTCTTAACCATCTGTTAAAAGAAAAAATCAGGAAAACACGGAGATCTAACAACAAGAAATCAAGAAAAATCACAGCAAAGCAAAACCTAATCAATATCGTAAAAGTCACATATATGTCACACATTGAACTTACGTAGCATTATATATGTGTTATATATAAACTACATATTACTTACATAAAATTTCCGAACGGGTTTGATAAGAAGAACAACTTTACAAATCCCTACAAATACAACACATATGTAATACATCTGTCACACATAAAATTCCGAACTAAATTTGATAACAAGAATGAGTTTACAAAATCCATTACATAGACCATACATATGTGTTACATATACAATACATATCCCTTACATTAAATTCCTGAACTGATTTGAGAAGAAAAGCAACTTTAAAAACTCATTACATATACAATACATATGTAATACATATGTCACACAAAATCCCGAACTGATTACACAGTTTTTGCATAATAGTACATATGTCACCCATATGCAACACATATGCAATACATATTCCTTACAAATTAAATAAGCATTTTATCAAACACCTAGTGTGCATTCCTTTGAAGCTTCCAAACAGCAGAGACATTATTCTGATGAGCATGCCACAATATCATTACCGTCCTCCTTTTACTTGTCGGATGGAAAACAAAAGAAGAGGAATCAACGGAGAATAGATCTATACAGAAAAGCAAGAACAGAGGAAAGAAGAAAAAAAACAACAATCACAAAAGGAGGAGGAGACAAATCGGAATCAAATGCAGAGTCTAACATCGAATTGAATGCTTATTAATCTAGAAATTGAATCAGTGGAAACAAAACAATACCTGAACAGAGATGAACGAATCGAAATTAAAATTGAATAGAATTGAGTGGATTTGAGTCGTTGGAAGTTCGTTTGTGTAAGAAAACGACGGTTTTGGTGTAGGTGGTGACAAAAGGAAGGGGGAGGAGGAGTAGAGGCCTGGATCGATGTGCTTCAGCAGTTGAAGACGGCGAGACCTCTTCTGCTCTCCAGAACGATTTGAATTTGAAGGAGTTAGTTGTAGTATTTATAGGTGGTATTAATGTAAATAAGTTACTTTAGGTGTTAAATTAAGAGAATAAATTGAAAGGGTGTTATTTTTGTAATTATTTTTATAAAACACCATATTTATGTAATTCTCCCTAAAAACTATCATAATAAAATACTAGTGTATTTCCCTATAAGCTTAAATTTTTAGTTGACCGATTTCCATAATAAAATGCTATTAACATTTTGGATAGTCTAAGCCATTTCAAAATAATTCTACAAGTGGGGCGAATTGAAAGAAAATGCAATATCCAAAATGGGTGATTAATTTAAAACTATTATTTCAGTGTTGTTTTCAATGGCCAAAATTAGTGGTATATATATGTCATATGCCTCATGAAATCAAATTGTGACATTCTTAAATTTGGATGAGGTAGTTGGCTTCTCTGGCTATGAGTTTCCAACCAAAGAACAAACTAACTTCCATTCAAATCTGAATGCTAAGTTTAAATGGATGCCATATTCTGATTCCTTTTTATGTTTACATTATACACTCAACTTAATTAGGGTCCGTCAGTACTTTATGCTTTACCATTTTATCACGTAATTTGGCTCAAACTTCAATTTAGTTATAGTTAACTAGCACTTATATATTTCATTTTAATCATGCTTAGTTATTAATAGTCAATACAATTGAGAAAGTTAAAATTAAATAATCAGTTAGCAACATTTTGTTAACTTCTTGTGACCCGATCAATCATGCTTTTTTCTTGGAAGACTCATTCAACTGCACTGACATATTTATCGACTGATATTATAATTTACAACGGGTATGATCGAAAAGACATGTAAAATAATATCTTAATCTAGACAAAATTATAAAGCAAGTAACAGTTCATAAGACTATCCGACGATAATTATATTCATGAAATTTATAAAAACCTATACAACCTTTTTTATTTTCGTATTAAAAACCTATACAACCTTCAAGATAATGTAGTTGGACCAAAATCAACTTATTCTATTGTAGAAATATTTTATCTCTAATCATGTTGCAGAGAATTTGTGTTGATTTTGTGGTGTATTAACATTAACTTGTTTGTTCCTTTACTCAAAAGACTAATGTCAGTGGTAACTACAATTGCTGAATTTACTGTAAAAAAGTAATTAGAAAAGTACAATATATATCCATTGAATTTAGGTGTTTGTGATAGAAAAATGGAACTTAGTCCTCATTAATATGTGATGCCAATTGAAACCGGCAATGCCTCCCTCAATGATCCCTGCGCCACAGACTGGGTTAGAGCGCCTTGCAGTAATATCGACAATGCCCCTCCGATGCTTATGTTAGCGGAGAATATTAAGAGAAAACAATATGAAAGTATGAATAGTGAGATTGAATTACCTAGATTGGCCTGTGTCGTGTCTATTTAAGGAGGAAGGATGATAACGGCTATAGGAGTGATGGCCAGAATGTCGGGCCTCTACACTGGTGGGCAGTTAGTAACCACCTCAACGTGTTGATTGGGCCACGACCTCATCCACTCCTGTCAACTGCTTACCTGTTACCTCTCCCATACGTGTTGGTCGACTGAGTTAAGTAATGTGGCCTTTAAATGGGCTTGTTCTCTGGGCCGTTATTGATGGGCCTTTTACTTTATTCTGTTGATATCATATGTCCCCCCAAGGCCTCTTGAGACTCTTTAGGGTCGAAACCTGAAAAAATGGCAAAAATTTGATAATTCTAACTTAAATTTTACCTTTACGATCTGATGTCTCCCCCCCAGATTTATTGAGACTCTTTAGGATCGAATGAACTTTAGAGGTACATCAATTGCTAGCCCAAAGTGTCCTTATGTCCCTTCTTTATTGTCCGAATGCCACGTGGCAGGCATTCAAGCCTTCGCTCGTGGTTCTCACGCACGCCTTATGGGCTGCTCCAATTGAGCGTGGTCGAAAACGTCCTATCATTAATTTTTAAATTCCAAGGGTTATAAACTCCCTTCATCTTCTTATTATTCCATAAATTTATCAACGACGTATTTCTCTTTGCTTGCAACTCTCTACTCTGCTGTAATTTGTCGGTGAGTTCTTGAATCCTTCTGTTGAATTTTCTTCTTTTCTATTTTAACTATGACGAGTTCTTCGACCGAAAGTGCTCCACTCATTCACCGCCGTTGCCAAAACCCTAACCTTCAAGTTCCCAATTTTTCCTCCGGTTCTCCTTCAAGTTCCTCGAGCAATGCTCGAAACCCAAATGCAAGGGTTTCGGCGAAATAGGGAACCCTATTGTCATACCCAGCGATTCTCCCTCTATTTCCGCCCATTCCGGCCCCAACGAGCTTGATGAAACCCCAATGGCGGATGGGTTAGATCTTCGCTATCATCAATCTCAACCCCCTGCGCATCCCATTCCTCGATGTCAAATCGTGTATACTGGTGCTAATAGTAGTGACCTCCTTTTGCCCTTAGAGCTGTTGAATGCCGAAGGATTGAAACCCAGCAAATGTACTGATGAAACAACCTTATCGCTCAAGTCCTTCTCTGTGTCTACTCTATTGAAGTGTACCAGCGCTCTAATAGAGCAAGCTACTCAGAAGATGTGCTCTAAACCGGGTCTTTTTTTGTTTCTACCCGCACTTTGAAGATTGAATTCATAGGCCTCCGACCCCAAATACCTTCGCCATTCTACAAGCTCAGATAGACTGGGGGTTCTGCCTTCCTTTGCCCTATCCGCTCGCCTCTATCCTGCGCGGATTCAACCTTTATTCCGGCCAGATCTCGCCCAATTCCTGGCTAATGAAGACAAATTTGAATAAAATTTGCCAAGGCTTGGGCTTGTGGTTGGATGGGCCCGTCTTCCGGCTTTTTTTCTCTCCCGTGGCCAAGGCACCTGGCGATCTCTGCTATTGGCTTCCCAATAGCAAGGCGAAGATTCCCAAGATCTATGAACCCTTGAGCCATCTAAAGAATTATTAGTAGAAGTGGTTTTGGGTTCAACTAGATGTTCAATAAGAACCCAAGTGCATGTACCAAGGAGGACGTTTCACCTTTCCTACCGCCTGGAATCCTCATCCAGCGGCGATGAATCGGTGGAGGTGCGGTTGTTCCTTGTGGGTTCCCCAAGCCCATATAGTCATGGTGCTAAAAAACCTTAACCTAGAGCGACTCGATTATGCCACCATAACGGCGAACCTTTATAACGAGCGCATTATGTATTTCTTCAGGGCTCAGGGCGTACTAGCGCCTACCTCAATGTGACAGATACATAAGCTTTGTTTTCTTTTGCTATCTTAATCGGCTTATCATGCTATTTTTTGCTATGCAGGCATGGATAACCCTCGCCCTATTGGTTCGCTTATGGCAGAGATGGTGCTCCGCCGCAAACATGAGATTGAAGAGGAGAAAAGGCAACAGGCGGCCTTTCTGGAAGACAGCACTTCCTTAGGGCCTATAGCCGGTGAGATTGATAACTATCAGGGCGAAACCACGGCTGCTGAGGGGGCAGCTGAGACTGGGGGTTCTAATGAGGCTACGCCCTCTAATCCCGCTGTTGAAATGAGTGTGGAGGTTACTGGGCCTCTCGTTGAGGCTTCCTCTGTGATCCCTCACATTGATCCTCCAGCTTCTAAGCATACTAAGGAGGACGTCACCGATCCAGGCAAAGCACTAATTTCTCCTGTTTAGAGTCCGAAGAAATCTCCCCTAGCAGTCTAGAAAAGGAAGAGGGCCGATAGTCTTGAGAGAGGCAATCCAAACTCGGAAAGGGATGAGCATGAGAATACTCCGACGGGCTCATCCCAACTGAGCCCCAGTACGGAGGAAGAGATTTCAGCTTTTCATCAGGGCCACCCAAGCAGGGTAATGTCTTTTCCCTTTTTCCTTTGCATTGGTAGCTCATTTGACATTGTATATTGGCTACTTACTGCTGCCTTTTTGCAGATTTGGCCGAAAATGTATGGGCCAGAGGTCCGCCTGGAGGAATATGGGATTATTGCTGACGTGGCACTCTTCTTCCAAATCCCAGCCGAGGTGTAGTACTATGAAGGGGTTGAATACGACACCATATTGGAGGAGATGGAGGCGCACTCTATCCCGATAATTTCCTATCTTCCTTTTCGTATTCGCCCAGTTTTTAATTATTCTGATCCCCCGCTTTTGGATTTTTTTTAGATGGCTGCCAACATCGCTCACACTCAAAGTGTTAATGCTCGCAATACGGGCGAAATTCTCCGGGTGAGGCAGGACTTGATGGCATCTGAGGAGGCGAGGAGGATTTTAGAAGGCGAGGTGTTCGCCTTGAAGACTTAACATAAGTAGGATCGCCTTGCCCATGCCGCGGAGCTGGCGAAGTCTCAGGAGGCCCTATAAATTACAAAGTCTACTTTGCAGGAATATGTTTCCAAGAATGAGGAACGGGAGATGTTGTTCTTTGAATAAACCGCTAGTTTGAACCATACCACCCGAGAAAAAGATCAAGCTTTAACTGACCACGATGCGAAAATTGAAAGTTTGAAGAATAAGCTTGAGGAGACAGAGGAAGCTCTAGAGTGGCACACAAGGATATATAAGGCGTTGAAACATCATGATAAGAAAAAATCTCTGAAGACGGAGAACGCCTATGATCGATATTGCCTTGCTTTCCAGAACCAGTTTCTATTCAAGTGTCGTGACATGTTTCTTAAGGCGAATCTCGATGAACTAGCTAAATTGAGAGATCCCACCCCAGACGCAATGGACTTATTCCGGGACAACGAATTGCGTCTCTTTGAGGAGGAGTTCACCCAGTATAACCAGATAGTGGACACTCCCGTGCCTCTCCGTGTCGTTTCCTCAGACACTTCCATTCTTTGTAACACATGGATCCTTTATAATATGCTATTGCCTTTGCCCTTAAATATATCTTTTTGCTTCATATTTATTTAAATATCTTTCGAATCTTCTTTAGACTAATGTAGAAAAGTTCTGCTAGTCCTTTAGAATCTGTCAAGGTATTTTGTGACTTGGTGGTAACCTTAAGGGGACAGAGATACAGTCCTTGATTAGCTCATAGGTTAGTTCCTTGGAGTTTGTTGGCTCCTTGAGGGACTTAATTACTTTTGGTCCACTGAAATCTATTGATTCCTTATGAGACTTAATTTTATTTTCGATCCTTTTGAATATGTCGATTCCTTAAAAGACTTAACCGTTTTCGTCCTTTGAAATCTATTAATTCCTTAGTGGACTCAGCCATTTCAGTCCTTGGGAATCTATTGACTCCTTAGGGGACTTAGCCGTTTTAGTCCTTGGGAATCTATTGACTCCTTAGGGGACTTGGTCGTTTTGTACCACAATGATGCATAATGCAAATGTAATGCATAAAACATATAAATTTTCATTCAATTCAAAAACCGTTACACTAAATTTTCAACTGAAAACAGAAAAACCACTATTTTGACTACACAATGACGAAAAACACACTTCCTAAATGATGATCTATGAAATGCAATTAATGAAGAAATTAGTTCCGTCGCTGCAGATTCACTCTCCTGGGTAAAACTTTCACAGCGCCATCGCATTCCAAGTTCTAGGGATTTCCTTTCCGCCCATGGTTTGCAGTTTGTAGGTGTTGGGACCTATCTTTGTTTTGACCCTAAAGGGTCCCTCCCAATTGATCCCGAATTTTCCTTGCCCTTCTCTAGCCCTTAAAGCTTCGGTACTTCAGAGAACGAGGTTGCTAATGTTGAAAGTCCTTGGACGAACACGTTTGTTGAAGACAGCAACAACCTTTCGCCTGTAAGCTTCCATCCTAAGTCTCGCCTGCTCTCTTTTTTCTTCTAAGGAGTCCAAATTAGCCCGGAGCTTTTAACTGTTTTTAGATTCGCCAACAAAATTAAGCACTCTCTCTATGGAGGCTCTGATATCTACTGGTATAACAACTTCCATCCCATAAGTTAGCATAAATGGCGTCTCGCCAGTGGCTGTTCTTGGTGTTGTTCGGTAACTCCACAAGACATGTGGGAGTTCCTCCACCCAAGAAGATCCACTCCTCATCACCCTAGTTTTCAATCCTTATACCAATGTTCTGTTGGTGACTTCGGTCATCCCATTGGATTGCCGATATGAAACTGAGGTGAAGTGTAATTTGATATGCAATGTCCCATAGTAGGCATTAAAGGCTTCACAATTGAACTGCATTCCATTATCGGCTACTATAGAGTGCGGTATACTAAAATGAGTGATAATTTTCTTATCAAAAAACTGGATTACCTGTTTTGGAGAGATGGTCACAACTGACTCCGTCTCCACCCATTGGGAGAAATGGTCCACCACTATGATCAAGAACTTCTTCTAGTACTGAGCTATAGGAAATGGTCCGATAATATCCACTCCCCAAGTGGAGAACGGCCTAGCGGATCTTAGCGAGGTGCGCTTGGTGGCTGGTACCCTGATGTGTTTGGCATATGCCTGACAGTCCTTCCACTCATGCACCATTTTTTGGGCGTCTAGGTCCATGGTGGGCCAATACACCCCCAACAGCTTCGCCTTCCATATCAACGTATCTTTTTTCTCAATCCCGCCACATATCCCTTCATGGATTTCCGCAGTATATATTCAGCTTTGGCTTTTCCTATGCATTTTTTCCATGGATGGGTCAAGGATCGCCGATATAACTCTTCATTGATCAGGGTGTATCGGTAAGATTTCCTGACTATCCACTGCGCCTCGACGGGGTCTCTAGGAAGTTCCCCCGACATCAAGTACCTCCTCAGTGGTGTATACCATTCCTCTTCCTGCATGATGGTGAACACTTCTATTCCTTTATCTATGCAAGGGCGTTCTTGTGTGGTGATCGTGCACGAGATGGAATTTTCGCCATAAGGCTCTGCGACTACCTTGGCTAACCTATCAGCATCGGTGTTCTGCAATCTTGGAATATGTTGTAACTCCAGCGTGGACCCGGCTTCACTAATCTTCGCCATCAACTCCTTGCATTTCTACAGGTATCTCGTCTTAGATGGCTCAAGGGTAGTGTAACCTCTCCCCATTTGGTTCACCACCAGTTTTGAGTCACTCCGGATCTGAACTCGATTAGGCGAGATGGCTTTCACTATCTTCAGAGCCCAAAGTAAAGCCT
>CAOJBJ010304592.1:0-11075 GCA_948291685.1 Euphorbia celastroides | reverse complement strand
TGTGCCTTGAGCCCTCCTCACGTAGGGCGGGAACAATAGCACAAGCGTAGTTGTTTTCACCTTTTTTAAATAATTTTTAACATGATTTGCCATTTATAGGTCATGCTTTTAATTTATGGTTGATGATAATAGAAGTAATGGGTAATTTCAAAAAAAAATCCTTGATGTTTCAATTTTGAGTAAAAAACCCCTTGATGTTTAAAATCAAGTAAAAGACTCTCTGATGTTTATCTCCGTTATCAAAATGAGGATTTTCAGTTAACGACATTAAAAATGCTGAGGTGGCAGGGACATTTTTATCCAATCCATGTTTTTTAACCCATGGCATCGGAGAGTCTCCCAAAGGGCACTCCCTGATCCTAACCCTTGTGATTGTAGGTGGAAGACGACGGCCAGAATTGGAGAGTTCCTTGACTAGAAGAAGATTTTATTCACAAAATCATAACCAAATCATGGAAAAACCAAAACCTTGTCTCCATGCTACTTTTTGCGGTATTTTCATAGTTTGTCATTTATAACCTGAACTTTAAGGATTACGATTAACAAATTAATAAGAATAGTAGACTTTTCCAACTAAGCGAAACACATGCAACCACAAAATTGTGTGCTGCGATTTCAACTCTGAGAAACTAGTAAAAATGCTAAAAACTATCAGTCTCAAAAAATTTTCCATCTACTAAGACTTGATTTCATGTCATGCCGTGAAAAATTTATCTTCTCGACTTTTTGATCTAGATGAAAGTACAATCAGATTATAGATATTAAGCACAGATGAAAGACAATAGCATGAAATGTTCCGGGTCAAATAGGTCTGATAAAGTTGAAGAATGTTCAGTTGAAGAATTAAGTTCAGCATGGACGACCATATGAGCTTAGAATTCATTCTTTTTGCATTATAATAAAAGCATTAGCCAAGTCCTTGCTGGAGCCATTTCAAAGCTCAGACTTTCATATCAAGTTCATTCTTATTGCTTTCTATCATGTACTGAGTATCGATCTCAATGTTTTTGGGTTCTGTCATGTTGTCGGGGGAGAGAGAAGTTGTTTGAAAGAGTGAACAGGTGATATGGGCTCACCATTTCTGCTTTTAGCTTTCTAGATCTCCAGATTCAAAGCTTTTCCATTTGTCCCGTTATTTATATGTAGCTTCCTTTTTATTTGGGTTAAATTATCAATGAATGAAATATCAAACTCATTTTATCCCTCAAATATTCCACTTTCTCTCCTAAATCCATTCTTTTCTCCCCAATCTATCTCTATTTCTCATCATCCAAGTTATGCCCCATATTAGAGTATATCTCTTGTATAAGATTTCCTGATATAGATAGAATTCTTATATTACAAGTATTTCTAATGTATCTATGTTTTAAAAATGAAAAATTTAAAATTATTATTTTGGAGATGAACAACTTATTTATGTTCGAAAAGCTTCCATATGATGATACTATCGTCAATTACTGTTATGTTTTGGTTCACATTATTTAGAGGAAATGTTGAGGAGAGATTGGGAAGTTCAGTTGAGACAGAGATATCCATTGAAGTGAGATATCCATATTTTCATGCCATTTAGTTTTTTGACAGCAAAAACTTTGTGAATTACAACAAATGAAGATGGGGCTGCATTTAATGAATAGGAGGAAATTTAATACTAGAGAAACTTTTGTTCAGTCTAAACTTAAATTCTCTTTGGTGTGCTGAAGTATTGTTTTAGTTGAATGCATATAATTGGCATTCCCTGATTTAAATCATCTTATATTTTTTTTTTTTTTATTGTACAAGGGTTATAAGAAGAAAGGTACTGGACATTTGATTAGGTTTTCTTTTTTATAGCTTGATCTGAGTTTAAAATGGCATGAAGAGGAGGTCTGGTGACCATTAAAGATAGAATGGGAGGCAGCTGCAAACAAAGCTGTTCATCTCAATTTGACTTTCCTTAATTACCACCAAATTGCTAGAAAAATTAATAGATAGGCAAAACTCTTTCTTGATAAACTATTATTATGTACAAGTGTTTTTTGTGACTACAGGTCTAACTGTTTCACTTCAAAAGCAATGATCACAGTTGTTCTAGCACATTTAAAAGCCCACATATATTAGATAAATAGAGGTAGAGTCACCAATCTGCATTAGGATTTGTTTAAGAGTACAAATCTATTTCAGGCATCTATGCTCTTATTCTCTTTCATTTGTTTCCTAAACAAATTGACTAACTTTCTAGCATTGATCCCTTTCGAGTCGAGAATTTTTGCAAAACACTTCAAGTGGTGATCTCGTTTCTCACTGCAAAAGCAAAAAGGAACATAAGCTTTGCTTGCACACATTAATTATAACAAACTGAAATAATTTTCATAATATCTGAATTACCTCATTTTTGCTTCCCGAATCCTCAACATTTCTGATCCAACAAGGGTATCCAGTCTCCCATACCAATAACCTCTACGTATACGGATTTCAGTGTAGTCAAACCTTGGATTACCATTAGTCAGTTGATAACCGTTCAAGTCAAGCACAATTTCGGTTTTCTCGTCTTTTCCTCCCTAATTAATTTCACGGCACGAGGAATTTCTTTAATAGAAAATGGAAATCCATCGGGGACTGGCAAGAATGGCTAACAAAGCAAAGCGTAGTATGGTTAATAAGACAATAATATCGATTTCTACAGCTAAGGACCCCTCTCATAATACCAAGGGAATGCTAGAACCAAACAAACAGTATTGAAATTATAAATTATAGTCATGTCCTCATGAAACCCTCGCACTTTCATCTATGTTCCAATTCACTCCTTTCTTCAGATAAACTTTTCACCCTTTTTCTTCAATCAAAGAAATTGCATCTTCCATGTCGTTTAAGTTATCTACAATATGTACTTAACCACCAGAATCACATAGGCAATCAGATAGAAACTGCTAACACAAAATTGAAAGATAAATTGATCAAGAAATGAAGTATATTGATGTACAATTTACCGATCTAATCTGACAGTAGAAGCTACAAATTTGTAATTTGATGTTGGAGATGGTAATATGAACAACTGCTAGTTTTGGAAGTCAACAGTGCTTTCTCTACATCTTTATCAGCCTTTTGTTTGATTAAAGAAATTTTGGACAAGTTTAGGGGGCAAGAGGTTATCAAAGAAAGTTCAAGAAGGTGGGAGGAAAATTTAAAAGTTTAGCGGGGCGAGAAGCAATTTGGAACAAGTTTACGGGAGTCCAAAAGCTTTAATAAACTGTGCCCGCAGTTACTGCTTCTGCAGTATTCTTCCCTCAAAATTACCGATTCTAAAATTTTCCAACACATACACATCACAATTAGTTTCACATCTTAAGTATGATTTAGTTGCTATCAAAATTCAACAACAGTTTGAGAGCAGTCACTCCAGACGATGTACAATTACTTTAGAGAAATCTTTAATTGTATCTCATTTTGACAAGCAACTGCTTCATCAGAGCTGAATAGGATTAAAAAAAGAAGAAAAATAATTAAAAGACCAAAACAACAAAATTTATGTTTAACCAAAACAATAAACAACAAAGATGAAGCTATAGAAACTCTAGTACAGGAAAATGAAGCACAAATCTAAAATGGAAACAGACCTTCTCTCTCACTTTTTAACATTTTCTCTCCCACTTTTCTCTGTATCTCTCACGTGTTTTGAGTTTTCTCTCTGGAAATGAAACACGTCATAAAATGAATAGAAAACATGAGATGAAGTCACCAAGTTGGGCACAGAAAATTTTTTCCGACATTGTAATATGCTCCTTGGACCTGCAATAAGAAATTCGAACCGTTAACAACCTTATCAACTAAACCGGTGAACTATGAAACTCTTGTGTAATAAAAGTAGAACATGCTTCATATTTGTATGAACATAACAGTTCACTGAGGGGTGAGATTTGCTTGGTGCACTCGGAAAATGTGCTTGCTCATTGAGCCCTTCCCGAGCTACACCAAGCATATCAAACCCGACAATGAAACAAAATCAACCCAACCCCAAAAAAGAAAGTCTCCACAAATTGATAGACGAGAAATTTGTAATAATTATGTGAATAAAAGTGTTCATTGAGGGATGGAACTAGCGTGGTGCATTCGGAAATGTGCTTGGCCAACCATTGCTTTTCCCGTTCTGGACCAAGCTAGTCCAGTCCAACACATCATACTATGAGCTATTGGTGAAAACTGAAGGCCGATTCACCTACTTTAAATAGGCAATGAAAAGTTCACTGATTTTCAATGTGTATCACCTCAAATGTCATACCAAGGCAACTCATTTAAGAACCTGGCTAACGAAAAATATGAGAATATCTCTTCTGGATTTTCATTTCTTAATTAAGAAATCTAATTCTGGATTTTTGTTACTAAAAAAATCTACTTTTGGATTTTTGTTTCTAAAAATAATCTACTTCTGGATTTTCTTTTCACAAAAAGTTACATTTTGGATTCAGAATATTAATTGAATGCGTTCACACAAAGAGCAAACCCAACTGATCTCCTAGCACACAGTGTATATCGGTTAGAATCGAAAATCCATCGAGCAAATATGGCAGCCGAGACCAGATTTAGCATTATAGACTTCAAATAAGATGAACATCAATTTCCTTATCACAATTAAAATGTTATTAGGATTAAATTTTCAATTCATTTCATTAGTATAGGTTTGAACTAGCGAAACGTAAAAGAGATAGCATTTGCGAGCATTTTCACCGTAGATTGATTAAAAAAACAAACAAATTGATAGCAATTAAACTAACAGACATCATAGGATACATTAGAAAATGAGAGACAAGAAAGGATGAATTGAACATAAGAGAAACAGAATACCTTTCTATAAGCTGTGAAAAAAATGTCGTAAAAAGCCACAAGCGATAGAGATGCATCTACGGTAATACCGCCTATATATATAACAGTTGGAAAGTAATATTCTGAAGCCAAATCACGGAAAATCCAAAACTTTATTTCCATGCTACTTTTAGTACTATCTTTTGATAGTGTCATTTATAACTTGAACTTTCCGGATTACAATTAACAAATAAGAATAATAGACTTCTTCAATTAAGCGAAATACGTGCAAAATTGTGCAGCGAGGCCTCCAACAGCTTCATTAGTGATTCCATATCAATTTTAACTGCGGAGAAACTAGTATGAATACTAAAAATTATCAGTGTAAAAGTATCCTCCATTAAAACTTAGATTTCATGTTATGAGTGAAACATCTCTTTTCGACTTTATGATCTAGATGAAAGCACAATAAGATTATAGATATTCAGCAAAGATAAAAGACAATAGCATGAAATGTTCTGGGTCAAATAGGTCTGATAATTAAAGTTCAAGGATGTTTTGTTGACATCATTAAGTTCAGCCTAACGCTTAATGGAGTTAGTACCGACAACCATTTGAGCTTAGAATTCATTCTTACTAAAAGCAGTAGCCAAGTCCTTGCTAGAGCAATTTCAAAAGCTCGAGACTTTCATATTGGATGGCATGAGTTCTTTCTTATTTCTTGCAATCATGTACCAAGTACTCATCTCAGTCCAAAAAAGTTTAATAATGTTTTTGTGATTGATCTTAATCCGAGCAACTACTCTTGGCGGAGTTGGCATTAGCTTGTTGTTTTGCAAGTATTTAGTCTTCTCGGTGAAGATTCTTTAACAGTTTGGAATTCAAATTTGATTGCTACTTAGCTATTACCCGTAAATAGAAGTTATTTGTTCTATTTTGTTATGGTTTCTGCATCTCCTACGTTTATAAATGGACTCAAAATCAGATTAAAAATCTATACATTACCAAGAGATGTTTGTTCTTGTCAACTAATTCTCTATAACGAACATGTTCATTACACATGATAGCAAGCACCAGTTTCATTGTTTTTGAATTGGAGCACGAAAGCGAAAACCCGAGTCAGATAAAATCTTTTGAAAGAACCATATTGCATATAAATATGTACCAAGAGTGATATTTGATGAAATGCCAGGAATGCAGTTATGGTTGTCGGGTGTTTTAATCTTGGATATTTGGGTGATTCAACAGCAGATTAGTTTCCATTTGTTTGGATGCGGGATAGGAATTCGATGTCATGGAACGACTTAACATATATAATGCTATTTATAGATTGTTGTCGGATGAATTGTCTTAACATAAATTATTTTGGAAACTTCTTCAAGATTCGCTTATCAACTCAGATTAAAATTATAAAAACAACCTGCATCACATATTTGTGCTATTTAGAAAACTCTATCAAGATTCACATGTCGAAAAGCATGCATTTGCTGCACAACGAGTTCGAGATTATTGTCCCCTTTGTTTTTAGCCTGCTCGAGGGTACTTTTAGAGAAAGCGGACAGAAACAATAAGCAATGAGTATGAAATCTTTTTCTCATTTTTAGCTCCTCGAAAGTGCACCTTATTGAGTTTGAATAAAAACAAAAGTAGCTTACAACTGCAGCAGAAATAAAATTCATTATTTGGAGATGAGAAATTGCCAACAATTTTCAACTATTTAGCTAAAAGCAAATGAATGCACAGCTCATTTGTGCTCCCGAAATCAAAATCTTTTGAACAAAAGTTAATGTGTCCATTGCAATACGATTACGATCGAATACCATCTATCTTACAAAATTACTTGGGCAATATACTCTATGACTTTCTTTTACCATAATTGGGTCAAGATCCGCAATAAGCAAATTTCCAACTAGAAAGTGATGAAGAAAAGATCAAACCACCAGACCGAAAAATGCTTCCTTTGACCTGCAAAAGAGATTCAAATGGTTAACAACCTCATCAATTTCAATTGTAGTTAGCACTAGTATCCAAAAACCGGCGAACAACATAATTCGTTTGTAACAAAAGTAGAACACATCAACTTTTCACTGAGGGATGAGATTTGCCTGGTGCACTCGGGAATGTGCTTGAGCGCTTCCCGAGATGTACCAAGCAGATCCGACCCGACAGTGAAACAAAAGAACCGAACCCAAAAAAAAGTCCCCACAATTTGATAGAACGAGAAATTTGCATGCAACGAAAATAGGCCATGCCTAATAATTGTGTGAATAAAAGTGTTCATCGAGGGATGGAACTAGCATGGTGCATTTCGGGAATGTGCTTGGTCAATTGTTGCTCTTCCCGACCTGCACCAAGCTAGTTCAATCCAACAGTGAGATTAAAATCATAGTATGAGCTACCGGTGAATGGCTGAAGGCAAATTCACCTACTTTATATAGACAAAGACAAGCTCACTGGATTTCAATGTATATCACCCAAAATGTTATACTATGGCAACTCATTTAAGAACCTGGAAGATGAAGAAATGTGATAATATCTCTTCTGGATTTTCATTTCTAAAAAATCTACCTCGAGATTTTGGATTCCAAATAAAAATTTACTCTTTTTGGATTCGGAATTAAATGTGTTGACACAAAGAGAAAATCCAAGCTGATCACCTAGCACACAAAAGCATATCCATTGGAATTGAAAAATAGGAATCTGGCAGCCAAGAAGATGCTTGTTTCTTTTTTTACCAGTATGAAATATGAGAATATCTCTTCTAGATTTTTGTTTCTTAAAAAATTTAGAAATGGATTTTCATTTCCAAAAAAAATCTGCTTTTTGGATTCAGAATTAAATGCATTGACACAAAGAGCAAATCCAACTGATATCCTAGCACACAGAGGATAGCCATTAGAATCGAAAATCCATCAAGGAAGAATCTGGCAGCCGAGAAGATGCTGGTTATTTTTACCAGTATTAGCACTGTAGACTTCACATAAGATGAACATCAATTTCCTTATCATTACTAAAGTGTCATTTGCGAGCATTTCCACCGTACTTTGATTAAAAAGCAAACAAATTGCAAACAGTTACTCTAACAGAAATCATAATACACATTAGAAAAAGAAAGAGAAGAAATCAATTGAACATAAGAGAAACATACCTTTGTATAAGCCGCAAAAAGCCACAAGCGATAGATATGCATCTACGGTAATACCCGGCTATATATAATGGTTCGAAAGTAATATTCTGAAGCCAAATCACGGAGAATCCAAAACTTTATTTCAATGCTACTTTTAGCCGAAGACATGCAACAACAAAATCATGTCGTGAGGCCTCTAACAGCAAAAAAAATGTCACAAAAGGACACAAGCTAGATATGCATCTACGGTAATACCCAGTTATATATATATAATGGTTGGAAAGGAATATTCTGAGGCCAAAATACGGAAAATCCAAAACTTTATTTCCATGCTATTTTTAGAGCTATCTACGGATTCAGTCATTTACAACCTGAAGTTTAGGGATTACAACAAACAAATAAGATAGTAGACGTCTACAAATAAGTGAAACACGTGCAACAACCAAATTGTTTGGCGAGGCCTCTAATGGCTTCATTAGCAATTCCATATCAATTTCAATTCCCGAGAAACCAGTAAAAACACTAAAAATCAGTCCAAGAGTATTCTCCATCTACTAAAACTTAATTTCATGTTATGCAGTGAAATATCTCTTTTCATCTTTATGATCTAGATGAAAGTACAATCAGATTATAGATATTAGTCATAGATAAAAGACAATAGCATGAAATGTTCCGGGTCAAATAGGTCTGATAAAGTTCAAGAATGATCGGTTGACATCATTAAGTTCAGTGTAATGCTCATTTGAGTTATTACTACTCATTGGCAACCGTTTGAGCTTTGAATGCATTCTTTTTGCATTTTACTAAGTGTAATGCTTATTTTACATTTATCCTCTGTTTTTCTTTTCTAAAAAGAATCTTCACTTTTGTCTCTTTTCCTATCCAATCATGAAGCTTTTCAACATAAAGTCAACATTTACAACAATTTAATTTCACCAGACATTATAGCATGTTGGTTATAGTAATTGCATAACTGACTTAAACAGCAACAAAAAGGGGAAAGAAAGTTATTTACTTCCACTACCAGCACGTGTTGTCAAATTACCTAGATTACTGATTAGATATGCATATTTGTATGTTTGATACCCACTTGAGATATGATAACCATAGCTATTGAATCGGGTTTCGTACAGACAATCGAAATTCAAATATCGCGAATCGTGAATCGCAAATTGAACCAAATCATAAGGTTCGGTTCAAGTTCACAACTATCACAATAATATATCAATTAGCATGTTCGACTTAAACTATTATCATATTTTGGTCAAGAAATGCAATGCTCATATAAAAAAGAAGCCATATTAACATAAACTACTTTTCATTCTCGAGTTCACCGATTTAAACCATTCCTTTCACCCCATAAATTTGAATCAATCTTTTGGTAAATTCAATCGATTTGAATCGTAAATTCACATCGCGAATTGTTAGATTCATGACCGATTCAGGTGCATTTAGTTTCACCCAATAAATTTGAATTGATTTGTGGGTGAACCCAATCGAATCGCAAGATTCATATCGTGAATCGTAGCATTCGTGACTGATTCGGGTGCTTTTAAATTCACCCTATAAGCTCGAATTGATTTGTGGGTGAATCGAATCATATCATAAGATTCATATCATGAATTGAAGAATTTTGTTAACCATGATGATAACAAATAAAAGCAGAAAAAGGGGAAAGGAGAAAAGTTTCCAGACTAGCTGTAAAATCTCAAAAGATAAACAAAACAATGAATTTCTTGTATCAATCAGAGTACACTACAAAAATATTCTCACACATCATAATTCCTGTATCAATTTGTTACCCTTAAAATTTGAGATTGAATCTTCAAAAGGTAAAAAAAGCATTATTCTGCACTAATCCTTTTCATTTTCCTCTGTTTTTGCTCATACATTGAGGGGAATAAATGGTGTCAAAAGAGAACTAGTTTTGAGAGGTAATCAACTTCATTTGCTTTCCGACCGGAATTAGAAAATACGAGAGCGTTTGTAATAATATCTAGAACAGTTGAGGAGACAGTCAGTGTTCAAGAGATTCACCTACACTAACATTTACATGCGACCAGTTTTGCGTGCACTTATAGAACGAGCTCCTAAAGCATAAAGAAAGGCCATATAATCCTAGATCAGCATTAACCATAGATTGAAGGATGAACCTGATGAAAACTTGCATTATCTAACAGATAAAGCCAATCAGCAGAGTGATATTCCAACATATCTTTGTCAGCTTCCTTTATTTGGTGTGGCTTTCCTTTGCTCCTTCAATGTATTCCTTCTATGGAGATTTCAGCCCAAAGTGAAACGGTTGAGGAGGTAATGTCTTTGACTCGTTTATTAGCACCTGCAGCACATGAACCATCAGATATTGCTCGTTCATCAAGAAAAGGTAGAAATACTCAATAGCTGAGAGAGAGAACCTCACATGATATATGAACCTGCAAGCTTGTTTAGAAATGATGTATTGAATACCATTTGAACCATTTCAAGATCTAAATGAATTGTAGTGCAGCTTCCTGTCCACACACAAAAAAGCAAGAGATAGAGAAAAATACACTATTTTTTTATTTTATAATATGCAATCTTAATTAATTGTAGTTTTTAAAGGAAGAGTTTGACAAGGCGCAGGGCCCACCACCCAGTCATACTCTAGGCACGCCTATGATACATGCAAGTTCTTCTCCTTTGGTACAAACAAGGCAAGTGATGAGTAAATTACAAAAGACAGGTTATTAAGAAACAAATCTGGTGTTTTGCATTTAGTGCCTCAATAAGGTTAACTTGGGAGGTACAATTGAAAGCCAATACAAGAACCAACAAAATTTTCAATTAAATGCTAAAACCAAAATCGAAAAAGTTAAATTCCCGAATAAAATTATATTCATGAACAAAAATATCATTGGATTCATAAGTTTAATATATATTTTCCGGTGCCTGGCATACCTTAGGCCTGTGCTTCATCTTGCACATTGCTCTCGTAACATGTTCCGCAGAGAAAATGTCAACCGCTTATGTTTATACACATTATTATCCAAATGCATATATCAATTTTAAGCTTCCTGGGGTTTCACCAATAATCCCCACAAGAGCAAGAACCCCCTTCAAAGTGATGAAAGCGGTTACTATCTCTTACAATTATCAACCTCCCCTCAATCTTGGATATGTACTTCATGACATT
>CAOJBJ010304580.1:0-10376 GCA_948291685.1 Euphorbia celastroides | reverse complement strand
TCACAATAATGTTACATTAAAATTTTATTACAAATTTAATATATTATAAATACTTTATATGTAAATGTACACATTTAATGAAAAATACATCATTTTTATCTATAATAACGTAAGAAAACATGTTTTTTCAATAATATTTTCATTTCCTACATTTGATTATTAAGAATTATATACTATGTTTAAATAAAAACTTTATTTTATGAAAAACTTATACGGGCCGAGCGGCCCATTGAGATTTTAGCCTAATCCTAAACTCGACCCATTATGATGCGGGCTTCATTGGATTCCGGCCAGACCAAAAAATTTCACAAATATGAAGTCCAAAACCCATCTCAAATGTTTCGGGTTCGGGCAGGTTGGACGGGCCGACAAACCCGCGAACAGGCTTATTCTTGCTTAGAGGGGGTTCTCTCCGGTAGGAATTTCTATGCAAAGTTTTTAGTCAAGAGACTTGAATACACTTACCTCTTATCGGCTCTTCAAGCAAGCGATAGCTAATCCAGCAAGCCATAAAAGAAAAACGGAGATAAGGGAACGGTAAAGAAATACAAGATGCTCATTGAATGAAATAATAAGAAATTAATCTTCAGTCTTAGGTATTCAAGGAATATTAAGGAAATAAACAATTGAGAAAAAATATATAATGAATTGTAATGATTGATCAGCCAGACTCATAATAATTTATGAAGGTAAATGAAATGTACGTGTGTGGATTTCGAACCAAGATTGAATATATGACGTGAATTGGAAAACATTTAATTTAATAGATTATATCATTTAATTAAAAATATCAAACCATTTTTCCTTTTTTATATAAAAATTGTATAATTTGATCCTCAGTTTTCTAATTCCCCATTTGGAGATTTTTTTTAAGTAAACACTAACTTCTACTTCTTCATTTTTTAGAAAAAGTTTCTGAAAAATATTGATTATTTTCTATTTTTTTCTTGAAAAATTCCTTAAAGAACAATGTGTTCCTCAGACAGAAAAAAAAAGAAAAGGTGAAAATTTCAGAAAAGATTCCACATGAGAAAAAACGCTAAAGCCTTTTTCTTTTTTCTTTTTATTCAGTGCATTTACGTAGTTAGCTTGAAAATAATTTTCTCGAACTTTACTTCAAACAATAATTTTTCTGCGTTATTTATATGGTGGATGTTGCTTTTTAAATGAATGCCTAGCAAGTGCACTAGGTACTATTGTGGTAAGGGTGAGCACAAGGTCATATTCCCACAGGGAGCAATTGTTGACAAGCTTGTGTGAATCACTAATGAACTGATGGTGGTTGATTTTATCTATTTGACAAGAGTTGATTTAGTGCTTAATCTAAAGTGCATGAATTTAATGAGTAAACAAGAGAAAAGAATAACGATAATTAGACAAACATAGGGACAACATTCTGGTTACTGAATTGGTTGCTACATTCATCTTGTGACAATGATATGGTGAATGATTTAGCTCTTCTATCCAATTCCTCTTTACTTTTCCTAGGCCTAGCAAAGCTTCAAGTTGATATGCAAATCTCCCATAGGTCTCATCACATACGTCACTCAACATTAAGCAAGAAGTTCTACCGAAATAGATGCTAACAGAATCCACAATCTTCCCTAAATCTCATGCGAATTAAGTGTTAATGCGGGAGTCCATCCTATCTAATCTCTCCTAGGTCTCAAAGATAGAACTAACATACAAACGTGATCAATGTTTGAGAAGTTAAGCGCGCATCAACAAACAATTCACCAAATAGTCACAGAATAATACAGACAACTAATACAACAACCTTACAAGGGTGCCACCTGCAAAGAGAATTACTCACACTTCATCGATGAACAAAAGACAGATAACATAAATACTAACTGAATCTCGCCTCCTTGATGGAGAAGAAGACAAGAGCAGTAAATCCGAACACTACACAAGAGAGAATGTCTGAAACTTTCCCTACAAAAGAGTTAATATTTGTTCTCTCTCTTGCCAAAATATCTAAAATAGAAAATTAATAAAATACTAGGTCCACAATTGAAGGAAACATGGCCTTCTATTGTTCAAGCAATAAAATATCAAAACAAGTATAAAAAGTACAAGAAAAGCTTCCATATCACATCGCCCACTCCCCTTTCTGCAGCTGTGACCTCGCTCCACTCCTCTCTCTCTCTGCGCATCCACTCCGCTGCCGCCACTTCAGCGCCCTTTTTGCCCTCCTTTTTGGCTCCAAATAGAAGCTTTTCTCCTTACTTGCACTGCAATCTCCTCTTTGCTCTAATTCTGCACTTTTGGTAACAATTTCCAATACAAACTCGGTTTTTACATAAATAATCACACATATTTTACCTAATAAATGACTACAAATTTACACTTATCAGTGAAGCTATCAATATTTGTTGCTAATCTGTTCTAGGTTTAATAATTTTCCTTTTTCTTTCAATAAAAATTATTGTTATAATAACATGATAATAGTTTCATCAAAATAAATGTAAATAAATTAAGAGTTGTTGAAATTAGAGTCAGAATTGACATTTTATAGAAAAAAGAAAAACATAAAATCAACTCTAAGAATATCATACGTAAAACTTGTAAGACATTGAAGAAAAGATTTTGTTTGCCCCAATACGGACGATCCCAATAAGGGTAACAAGCCAAATGGGCAAGTTTTAAAGGTTGGCCGTATTGGTTGAGAAAATAGCCTGACCTTATCAAAGTTTAAAATCAACCAGATGTTTGGATCTTTCCTAAATTGAAAAACATTCCTTCACATTTCCAAACAGCTTTGAAGTTTATTTTTTTTTACAAAAACATGTATTATGGTTTGAATTTTGTAAAAATACACTTTTCAAAATTTTGAAACTATATTTGAAAGAGTAATCTTCTCCATTTTGAAGTGAAATTTTATCAGTTTCTTTATAATAATAAAATACACATTAACGATGAATTTGAAATTTTTTTAAGATGTTTTGATATTTATTTTAATTAAAAATCGATTCTAACTTAACAAAATCATAATAAAATGAAAACATTTCTGAAAATTACCCATATATTGATAAATAATTCACAAATAATATATTAGAATATATGAATATTGAATTTATTGAAATACTTTTTGTATTATTATTGAAACTGTCATTTTTCAAAAACATACCTTGTGGTTAGAGGTGTTCATTGAGCGGGCTTGGGCCAGGTTCATCGGGCTTTTGGTTAAAAATGCCAACCCAAGCCCAGCTCAAGCCCATATTTAAAACTTCAGGCTCGGGCCGGGCTTATGAAGTCAAACCTAAGCTTAGCCCAAGAGCCCGTTAATAATTTTATTTTATTATTAAATAAATTATAAAAAATAAAATTTTATATAAATTTTACATCTAAACATATATTATAGTAAAACTAGCGTAGTGTCCCGTGCGATGCACAGATTTATATTTACTCAATCAAATAATTTTTGAATATTTCATTATTCTTATAAGAATGAGTAAATACTATTATTAAATTTATTTTTTTATTAAATAAAAAATAAAAATTGAATTAAATAAAATTAATAAAAAATTTAATTAAAAAATAGATTAAAGAGATGATGTACACAATAAAAAAAAAAGAAAAATATATTAATTCTAACAAATTAATTCAACAACAAAAAGTGTGTCGTAAACAAACAGAAAACTATAATAGTTCTGATTATAAAAATATATAAACCAAAAAGATCTTCCAAAACTACAATGAAAAAAATAAAATCAATGGCAAATAACTTTTTTTTAACATATTTGTTCGTTTTACAAAACTATTTCAATATAAATGTTGATTTTTGGCTATTGCATTTTGGAATTGTCTATAGATAGAGAACACGTGCTTTGAAAGTCTATATCATCTTACTTGCAATTAAGTCAGATACGAAATCTATCTTCGGTTTCACTTTGTTTAAGTCGATATCATTTGGCTAATCAAATTTTTGCATAATAAACGTCTCTAATTTTCTGCTGAGATAAATAGTAAAAAATAAAAAAACAGGTATAATAATTAAATTTTGTGTTGATTTAAGAGAAACCTATCGGTGAAAAAAATAAATGGAAAAATATTAAATTTTTTTGTTAAATTGATGTTCTTAAATAGATCTAAATAAATTAACTATAAATAAATTAGCGGATAAAAAAAATAATATTTAAATCTTTAATATTAAAATTAAATCTATACTGTTATACTGTAATTTAAAAAAAATTAAATTTTCAAATTTTAAATAAAATACATATGAGTTAATGATATGATTTTGTGATGTTTATCCTTATCCCTTACTTTTCTAGATTTGACGGACACATTAGTTTTATGAATTTCACAATTTTAAAACTTTAATAGAATATATAAGATTTCTGTTATGAATTTTAGAATTTTAAACTTTTAATTTAAAAGAAAATAATGTAAATTAGGATTTCTTTACTTTTATTAATATATAGATTAGCGTAAATGCATATATATGCTAACAACTTCTATAGAAGAATGTGTGTTTTTCATTCGAAAATTATCATAATTTTGTTATCAATAAAATTTATAATATTTATATTACTATGCAAAAGAGTTAAGTAATACTTTTACTTTATAAAATAGTTATAGAAGCTTCAACATGCTATGAAGCTAAATGATTTAAACAATCTTTTATTTTTTAAAGAACTGGTTTTAATTTGCATGACTATAGATTTTTCCTCGCCTACAGGTTAAACATTAACTAAAAAAACTCCACCAATCAAAAAGGTTAAAAAGAGGTTTATGTGAGTAACATTGTAAAAAACTCCACCTCAAATTATGTTTGCCCATTTGTATCTTAGGTTTCCAATTTAACTAAATATTGTAGACATACAATATGACATGTAAATATGATTTGACTACTGAACCTTATATAATCAAATAATAATAAAGAAAAACAGAAACTTAAATCAATAAAATGTGGTAAAAATTGCATTTTGGTTAGAAAAATTATATATAATTAAATTGAACAAATATTCGAAAACTTCAATGAAAAAATGAAATCGATAAATTATAGATTAACATACCTTTTTATCTTGCTATAAACTATTTTAATGTAAACATTGTTTTTGGTTTATTGTGTTATATGGAATTGTCCAATGGTGGACAACATATACTTAAGGGTCCATTGCATGTTAGTTGTATTTATATTAGACCGTCTTCAACTTCACTCTGATTGAGTTAATATCATCCACCGAATTATCGATCGACATGGTAAGGACCTCTAATTTTCTGCAGGATAAATAATAACATAAAATCAACACCATAAATAATAACTAAAATTTGTGTTGATTAAAAGTAAACCAATTGATGAAGAACAATATATGAATAATAAAATATATAGAGTAAAAAAAGAAAAAATTTTGTGATAACACAGGCATATATAAACAACACAAATTCTCGGTAATATAGACATGATCTGGTATTCATAAATATATATATTTTTTTAATATTAAGGAGGTATTTTGCCTAAATTGTTGATTATGAGGATTGAACCCATAACCCCACACTTATTGGATTTCCTAACAAGGTGTGGTGACCACTAGATTAAGTCTAGTGATTGAATTCATAAATATATAGGTGTGATCTATTGTATTTTTTTTTAAAAAAAATTAGTGATATCTTTATCCCGTATATCTCTTATTTGATTTTTAAAATTATTCAAAATTTATATTGAACTTGATGATATGATATCCTTATTCCAAACTTTTATAAATTGTTGCATTTGCTATAAACCAGATTTTGCGTTTTATCAATTTTAAAACCTTTTAACGTTGTTTAAATTTTTTATATCTTTATCCCATATTTCTCTCATTTGTTTTCTCAGAATCATTCATAATTTAACTTTGTTTAGATGATATCCTTATCCTATGGATTGTTGCATTTGCCGTAATTCAATATTTTATTAATTTAAAGATTAATATGATTTGGATTTTGTTTATTAATTTTAAAGGTTTAAAAATTTAATTAAATATTTAAGGGTAAAAAAGTAATTTACAACTTCTTTACTTTTAGATTTTATAAATTAATGCATTTGCTATAAACCAGATTTTTCGTTTATCAATTTTAAAATCTTTTAACGTTGTTTATATTTTTTTATATCCTTATCCCATATTTCTCTGATTTGTTTTTAGAATCATTCACAAAGTAATTTTGTTTAGATGATATCCTTATCCAAAAAATTCTATGGATTGCTGCATTTGCCGTAATTCAATTTTTTTATTAATTTAAAGATAAATATGATTTAGATTTTATTTATTAATTTTAAAGATTTAAAAGTTTAATTAAATATTTAAGGGTAAAAAAATAATTAACAACTTCTTTACTTTTAGTAATATATAAATTCTTAAAAGTACGGGATGGATGATAAAAAATTAAGAGAGTTCTCTTCATAGCCGCTAGGGTTTAGTTTTTCCCAGGGCTTCATAGCCGCTCGGGTCCTTCCATCCCAAGGCTTCACCGCTGTTATGGGTTTATCCATCCTAAGGATTTCTGTTGTGAGTTCGCTCTCTGTCCAATATGAGTATTTTTGGGTGGAATTGTTGTGGTATTGGGTCACCCGCTACGATTCCTGAGCTTAAAAGTATTGTAGCCAATTTTCGTCCAAATATACTCTTCCTGTCAGAAATAAGATGCAGTAGAAGGAAGATTGAAGAAATTTGCTCTCAATTGGGTTTTGTTCTATCCTTTGTTGTTCAAGGGATTGGTTCAGGGGGTGGTTTAGCAATCATATGGGATTCAGTCGCAAAAGTTCAGCTAATTAGCTATAGTATTTCACATATTGATGTTCTTGTGGAGTTGGGTTACCATAGTTGGAGGTTTTCGGGATTTTATGGGAACCCTCAACGCCACCTTCGAAATCTCTCATGGTCTCTGCTTCGTCGGCTTGCAATGGCAAAAGACTTACCGTGGGTGGTGTTAGGGGATTTTAATGAAATTCTTAGTGTTGATGAAAAGTGGGGTGGTGCTCCTCAGCCACATTATTTGATAGAGAATTTCCAGCAGGCTTTATTGGATTGTCATTTATCAGATATGGGATTTAGAGGGGCTCCTTTTACGTGGCATCGCAGCTGTAATGGGGAGGTTGTTCTTTGGGAAAGATTGGATCGGGAAATTGCTAATGATGATTGGTTTGATCTTTTCCCAAATTATGAGCTACATCACATTTGTATGGCTTCAAGTGATCATGATGGCATACATTTGTTGTTGGAAAAACAAGAGAGAGTGAGGCTGGATTTGTTTTGTTATCGGAATGATTGGAGTCTGAACTCAGAGTGTAAAGAACTGGTGGCGAATGGTTGGTCTTTGGATTCTAGTGGGCTGTCTCATAAATTGCAGAATATGGCAGCAACGTTGAAAACTTGGGGACGTGGTAATTCGAATAAAGTTCAGAAAGAAATTGAGGCATGTAAGAAAAGTATTGAAGAGGATAAAAACAAATTTGATGGGGCAGCTTCTAGGCGTTATGTGCAAGCTAGAGTTCAACTTAATCGGCTTCTTTTTGAGAAAGAAATTGCTTCAAAGCAAAAAGCAAAAGTCCAATGGCTGATTTATGGAGATAAAAATACGAGATTTTTTCATAACATTGCTTCAGCTAGGCGGAAGAGAAATAACATTGATTATCTTTTGGACTCATCGGGTAATAAGATTGAATGGAACCAGAGGCTTCAAGAGTATATTGTGGATTTCTATAAAACTTTATTCTCGAGAAATAGTGGTGTGGATCTACAATTTGTTGAGCATATCTCGAGTCGGGTTTCAGCTAGTCAAAATGCGAGCTTATGTCAACCTTTCTCGAAAGATGAGATTAGAGCAGCAGTCTTTTCAATGCATCTTGATAAAGCACCAGAGCCGGATGGTTTCAATCCAGGTTTCTATCAAACTTTCTGGCATGTTATTGGTGATGATGTTTGTGCCTATATCATTGACATTCTACAAAATGAGTCTATTCCAGATGAGTTATTTGCTACTAATATTGTCTTGATTCCAAAGATTAAGCATGCTTTGAAACTTACTGATTTCAGACCCATTACCTTATGTAATGTCATTTATCGCATTATTGAAAAAGTATTGACAAATAGATTGAAGCTTATTCTGCATGGTCTGGTTTCTGAGAATCAAAGTGCATTTGTTCCGGGTCACCTTATTACAGATAATGTAATGATTGCTTATGAAGTTGGACATGCTTTACATAGGAAGAAGTCTGGGAATGATGGTATGATAGCGCTAAAGCTTGATATGGCTAAAGCGTATGATCGTATCGAGTGGAATTATGTTCACGTTGTGCTTTCTCGAATGGGTTTTTGTGCCAAATGGATCAACTGGATGATTATGTGTATTTCGTCTGTCAATTATTCATTTTTATCTAGTGGCCGTTTGTTTGGATCTATTCGACCTGAGAGAGGTCTTAGGCAAGGCGACCCCCTATCTCCTTACCTTTTTATTTTGTGTGCCCAAGGTCTTTCAGTGGCCCTTTCTCGTTTGGAGAGTGAAAACTTGATTCATGGGTGTAGAGTTGCAAATGGAGCTCCGTCGGTCTCCCATCTATTTTTTTTCTGATGACAGTTTTCTCTTCTTTCGGGCGAATTTGATTCAATGTCAATTCATTAAGACTTGTCTGAGAGACTATGAGAGAGCTTCAGGCCAAATAATAAATTTCTGTAAGTCCTCCATCTCTTTCAGTGAGAACTTGGATGACAACAGTAAACAATTATTTTGTGAATTTTTTTATGTCTCAGAATCTTCTCAGGCATCAATGTACTTGGGTATGCCTATGTTAGTGGGTAGGAGTAAGATTGCTTCGTTTGGTTTTATTCGAGATAGAATTTGGAAAAGAATAAATTCCTGGAAGTCAAAGTTTTTGAGTTGGGGTGGAAGAGAAGTGCTTATTAAATCGGTCCTTCAATCCATTCCATCTTATCTAATGTCCCTTTTTCGTCTTCCTCAAGCTCTTTGTGATTCCATTCATAAAATGCTCAGCTCTTTTTGGTGGGCTTCCAATAACGGGGATAGAAGAGGTATGAATTGGCAAAGATGAGATTTGTTGTGTACGCTAAAGTCCTTGGGAGGGATGGTTTTAGGAACTTATTTGACTTTAATTCTGCGCTTTTGTGCAAGCAGATTTGGAGTGTTCCTCTTATTCCCAAATAGTCTAGTTTGCCAAATTTTTAAAGCTAGATATTTTAGGGATGGAGATGTCCTCTTGGCTTCTCTTTCGAGTTCACCCAGTTATATATGGCGCAGTATATATTCAACGTTGCCTTTTTTCTTGAGTTCCTTTCGGTGGAGAGTTGGGGATGGTAATAGAATTCGAATAACCGGTGATGTTTGGGTTAAGCATGAAGATCGAATTCTCTTGAATGGTAGAGACGAGAAGAATTTGGATGGGGTCATGGTTGCTAATTTTATCCGAAATGATGCTTGGGACGTTTTGAAAATTCATGAGTACTTCAACGATTATGAAGCAAGGTGTATTTTATGTACTCCTTTGCCATCTTTGTCATGTATTGATTCGCCTTATTGGCCATTTGAGTCTAATGGCATCTATTCGGTTAAAAGTGCCTACCGTGAGTTGTCTATTATGATGAATGAGCAGCAGAGTAATTTTGTTTTTGATTGGAAGAGGCTTTGGAAAATTCAAGTTCCACCTAGGGTGAAAGTTTTTCTATGGAGATTGTTTAAAGGTGTCCTACCTACCCGGGTGAATCTTATTCAAAAGCGTGTAGTTGATGATACTTTTTATCCCAACTGTCATTTGGGAGTGGAAACAGAATTTCATATATTTGCTAACTGTAGTTTTGCTAGATGCGTGTGGAGTTTATTTGATAGTTCCTTACATATTTCTTTGCCTGTTCTTATGGCTGATTAGTTTAAGGATAGTTTGTGTTCAAAGACTGATGATTTTATTCGACAATTTTGCCTTGTGCTACGGTCTATCTGGAAAGCTCGAAATAAAATTATTTTTCAAAACATACACTCTCAGCCTCGCTCTATTGTTAGGATGGCTATAGGAATGGCGGGACAATGGCAAAGAAGAGTTCATGGACATCATATGCAATCAAATATAGGGGCTGTTGCAACTGGTGTTACATGGCTTTGGTTGATATAGGGGCTGTTGATATGGCGCCTAATTTTGTGCCTAGTTATGTATCTGATCATAATTGGGAGCCTCCTCATGCACCATATATCAAATACAATTGTGATTCAGCAATTTTTGATAATGGGAGTTTTGTGCGCTTTGGTTTGGTGGCTCGAAATTGTGGAGGTTTGTTCGTGGGGGCCAAATCGAGCTCTCTCCTGTCAAATTGCTCTATTTTGGAGGCCGAGACTCTTGGAGTCTTGGAAGCACTTTCTTGGTTAAGAGATTGTGGCTACTCTCATGT
>CAOJBJ010304217.1:0-11314 GCA_948291685.1 Euphorbia celastroides | reverse complement strand
CCTTCCCTTCGAGTCTTTGATCGCTCTTCATAACGGCGTCCCCTCCGGGTGACCTAAAGATGTCCTTATCATTCTCCCTTTCTTCCCAAAAGTTGGACTCTAACGAGTCATCAAGATAAGCTAGGGAGATATTGACTTGGCTCTGGTCCGTACTGCTTCCGGTTCGGTTGGAGATGTCCCTATCACTTTTTGAGGGGCAAGTTCATTCAGACGACCACCATGTGGCTCTGGAAATAGTGTCGAAGTCGTGGAGACACGATTATAATAGCGTATGAGGCCTTTTCCAGTCGGGGATATCTTAGCTCTGCGTCCTTGAGCACTTTACTGCAATAATAGACTAGGAGTCCCTCCTTTCCTTCTTTCTGAACCAAAACAACTCCAATGGCTTCATCACTGATACTTATGTACAAGTATAGTGGCTCGCCATTTTGCGACTTGCTGAGCATTGGAGGTGAAGAGAGAAAGACCTTTAGATCCTCGAACGCCCTACTGCATTCCTCGGTCCAGACAAAGTTCTTAATGTTCTTTAGTGTTTTGTAGAACGGGAGACACCTCCTTACAGAACATGATATGAATCTTTCCAAGGCATTTACCTTCCCATTCAAGACTTGGACGTCATTGATTGTTTTAGGCGGCGTTAGCTCGATGATTGCCCTAATTTTGTCCGGGTTCACTTCTATTCCCCTCTCAGACACCATATATCCTAGGAATTTGCCAGCTGACACTCCGAAAGCACAATTCTCCGGGTTTAATTTCAGGTTGAAATCCTTTTATATTTCAAAGACCCTTTCTAGGCCGGCAGCATGAGTTTCTTTGGATTTTCTTTTCACCACCATGTCATCTACGTACAACTCCATGATGTCTCCTACTAACCCTTCAAACATCTTGTTCACAAGTCTTTGGTAGGTCGCACCTGCATTCTTCAAGCCGAAGGACATTACTTTGTAGCAGTAAGTGCCTTCGTGAGTGATAAATGACGTCTTCTCGGGGTTGATGTTTAGTTTGTGCTTAATGACCCCTAGTTTAATCCCGGTTATGTCACTTTCTTCCCATGCGAACTCATCTACATATTTCTCCAACACACGTACTATCTAACTCTGGATTTCCGGCTCTAGGGCGGAGTTTACTTGCATTGGTTTGTCTTGTGCCAACATCATTATGTGTAAATCTCCTACCGGTTCAGATGACCTCGCCTCCCCCCCCTCGAGCTGGAAGGCATGGTCCTCAATGAGGCCATGTAGGTCTCCTTGGCTAATTTCCTATCTCCTCTTGCTGTCACCATTCCTTTGTCCGTGTGGATAAGCAAGGCTAAATGCCTTAAAGATATCATCGCTTCTGATCCCGAGATGGTACCTCGACCTAAAATGACATTGTAGGCGAGAGGGATATCAATCACTAGGAATTCTACCTCCGCGTTCCAAAAAGGTGATTCATCTCCGATACTGATCTTCATGTAAATCGCTCCTAGGACCGAAACTGCATGGCACTTACCCTCAACACCGGGGCTCGGTTGATCTCTAACTTGTTCGGGTTAAGCCCTAGGGTGCTAAAAGCATTTTTTGTGATCAAATTTACTGGGATTCTAGTGTTAACCATTACCTTTTTGACCATGAAATTTTCTATCAGCATCTGTATAACCAACGCGTCATCATGCGGAAATGGTTTCCGAATAAGTGCAAAAATATAGTACATAGCAGGATCATTTTGGCTATTGCTGCCTCTCATGCCTTCCCATTTTCTTTTTCCTCCACTTGAGATAACGTGGATTACTCCTTTGTGAGAAACAGGGTGATCTTCTTTTCCTCGCTTTCCACTGATTTTCTCTTTTCCTTTTCCTTTAGGCTCCTGGGGGTGAAATTCTTTAGCTTTCCTTCTGCAACTCACCCGCTAATTGTCTGCATTCGTCAGTATCATGACCCACTTGCTTATGAAATTCACAATAAGTGCCAGGCCTGCCTGGGTGTTGCATTTTCCTCAGATACTGAATGTGCTGCTTCGTGATCTCTATCCAATATAAGAGATCCTTTTTGGAAGCTTTGAGGGGATGTGCTTCGAACATTGGCTCTTTATGGATCGGTTCGGGTCTGTTGCGGATCGGCTCGAGTCTGTTGCGGAACGGCCGTCCTCGAGGTGGATGGTCAGTGACTCTTGGTGGGGGTGGAATAGCCCACTTGTTGCTCTTGTGATTTTCCTATTTCACCCATTCTCTAGTCTTCGAGGGTCTTAGGTAGCTGGGTGAGTAAGACCTTGGCTAGGTCCTCATTACCGCAATTGTTGGCCAAGGCGTCGGTAGCCACATCAACATTGCATTGCTTGATTTGGAAAACTGTTTGTTGAAATCTTTCTACGTATTTCGCCAAGCTTTCAAGAGGTTTCCTGATGAGGATCTGAAGATCTTACATGGTTTTGTATGATGGAATAGATGTGACGAAGTGCATCACGAAGTTCTACACCATTTGGCTAAAACTGCTTATAGACTTGGCCTATAAGGTATCGTACCAGAAGGTCGCTGACCCTGTGAGGGTTGTTGGGAACAATCGGCACATCATAGCATCCGAGGCCTCCATGGTTTCCATAGCAGCTCGGAAGTTTCTAACGTGGATAGTCGGGTCACCTATTCCATTGTAATCCCTCAGGTGTGGGTATTTGAATCCTAATGGGAATTTCTCCTGTAGGATTTCTGAGCAGAAAAGGGCATCTGTGCTCTCGATCTTCGGAATAAGGGGATCAATCCCTACCTCAGCCATGATGGCTTTAACTTGTTGCCTGACGTTTTACCTCTGCAAATAAAGCTTAAAATAATTGTTGCAAGTGTTTAAATTCTTGTCATGTTATCCTGTTCGTGTAGTAATGAGAGTAGGGGTGATTTTTGTCAATATTTTAAATTTTTTTTATCCGATAAAAGCTCATGGCATGGGGTAGATTAAAAAGTCTTTTATCCGATAGAATTTGTATGTCGTTTGAATGGAAGAAAAGATTTCTTGTAGCCCGTAGAGAATAATTTAAACATGAACACCAACCATTTGACAGATATTTTCCTTAACCTTTACATATGTGATATTTAACCTATTAAACTGTAGTAAGACGACTTAAGGAAATACAGGCTATCGATTTTATATGGCACTATATAACAATACCACATTGTAATACTTTTCCAAACTATTTGCTTTTTCTTATTGCTGTTTGTTAGAGAAGCAAAGTTAAAAAGGGGACTTGTTTAAATTGCATCAGACCTTTTTCCCCATATACAAACAATCACTAAAAGATTTGATAAGATTAGGGGACACGAGATTCCATTGTAAAGAATCTCTCAACAGTTTGAGAAGATAAAAATTGACAACTCAATTATTTTGAGTAAGAACCTGTGGTGTGTAATATTTGGGACTCTTTACACAGATATGCTACTACTATGCCATCTTATGCAGTGTTTATTTTGCTTTTTGCTTATGGCTTATAATCTGGTTATAATCAAATTTTAGTTTATCAGAGTGTTTTTCGTTTCTTTTTTTTTCAACTTATAAGGAAAAAAAAAATAAACTTTTTCTTTCTTCTCAAAAAGCAGATTATAATAAAAAAACAATAAACAAAAAGCAAAGAGAAACACCCCTCTAAACCCTAATTTCCTAACCCAAATAACCCCAATTTCTCGTCTTTTTCTATGACCTCGCAGCTCCGACTACTCCTTTGCTCACATACCACAGTTACACCAATTATAAACCAACACGGTAAAAAAAAAACCATAGTCACAAATAGTATTCGCGCGATTATTACCCGGAAAAAAGAAAATGGTAAGTAGCAGTAGGTTTCAAATTTTAGTTTCAATTTAGTGGACAAATTTTAATTTCAATTCCTCATTGCAACTCAAAAGTTTTACAGCATGGAATGATCTAAGTACTAAAATAGGTGGCAATTCAGTCGTAGCCAACTAACTAAAAACACGTGACTAAGTAATGTTATTAGGATATCACATAGTTTTGAAGCAATCTTATTGTTGGTTGATAACTTTTTATTATTCTAATCGACTAAGTCATATATGTAACCAATCACTTACAAGTTACGGCCATTATTTAGTGTCAAATGTCTACAAGATGTCATTTTTGTGGATGCAACAAATTTATGAAGACAGTGATGTGAAATTGAACATATCTTTGACCTAACAAGAAGCCAAATAAATTTTAACACACACACACATATATATATATATATATATTTGTGTTTGTGTTTTTCTATTTTTTGTGGTGTATAGTTGGTAGTTCTCTGACGTTTTCAATTTAACCCTTTCTAAGAGTTTTGTTTTGTCACGTAATGTCGTTCTCATATCGAAGAGACTTATTGTTGTTGTATCAAATTTTCGAACTTCAAATCATTTTGAAATTAATCCCGTTCTATTCACATTCAATTTGATTACGTTCAATTTAGTTAAGGTTTATTCAGTTCAAGTTAGGTCTATTGATTTTAATTGAAAAGAATGATGTAAATAAATCAAATACAATTCAGTTCAAATCCGCTAAGTTAGATTTAGTTCAATTTTATTAAGTTCATTTTAATTCAATTTTTAAAAGTTAAAAGAAAACATAGCTTTATAAGACCATAAATAATCACTACTACTACTTGTCTGAATTTATTTCTTTTTTTACTTTTTATAAAATATAACAAACCGTGGGATGAATATTTATGTGATTTGGTTTATTTTGCAACGAAAAAGTTTCCATACCATTCATGGTGGTGAAAATTCAAAGTTATGATTATCTACAAACATTGAAAAAACCATAAAGTTTATCTAAACAAGACTAATAACTCAACATTAGAGTCAATACACTAAGGATAATGTCGAAAACCTCATTGCTACAACTTTTTCACATTATTCAATTTTTTTTATCTTTATTCTTACAATGACAAACAATATCAAATACAAGAAAAAATATATTAAATTACTTTACTATATGAATTAACATGAATGAGGACTAGCAACCACAACAAGAGGCAATTTCCGACGACTAGTAAGGCCGGTGGCTTCAGTCATGTCTAAATCTTCGGGTAATTCCACACCATGAAATTTCCAATCAAATTTGTGCAATAATTTTGCCAATGCAATCTAGTTATTGCTTGTAGCAAATTGAACCCCGGGACAAATTCTCCTTCCAGATCCAAATGGTATTAACTCAAAGTTTTGCCCTTTATAATCTATCTCGCTATACAAAAATCTCTCCGGCATAAATTCTTCGGGACGATCCCACAATGAAGGGTCTCTTCCGATTGCATAATAATTGATAATCACTTGAGTTCCCACCGCTATATTGTACCCTTTCACCTTCACATCTTGCATTGCAACTCGAGGAACTAGAAGCGGAATTGGAGGATGAAGTCGCATAGTTTCCTTTATAACCGCTTTGAAGTATGGGAAATTGTTAAGATCGTCTTCTGTTATCTCCAATTTATTCTTCATCATTTCTCGAATTTCATTCTGAAGTCTCTTCATCATCTCGGGATGCCTCAACAACTCTATCATTATCCACTCCAAAACGGTATACGTGGTCTCTGTGCCAGCTGCGAAAACATCCTATACCAAAAGAGAGATTATTATACCAAGTATAAGATATGACTATAAACATTCTATTATAGTACCAACTGAGGTGAAACTCAATTGGCAACACAAATTGAGTATGTATATGGGAGAGAACAAAGTTAGCGCCCCTCTAAATACATTAGCCTTCATTCTGATTAAACTTCGAACTATATATTTCAACGAAAATACTTATAAATATTAAAAAAAAATGGTAAATTTATACTTACCAAAATGATTGCCTTGATTGCTCTTCTATCAAGGGGAAATCCGGCAAGATCCTCTCTTTGGATCCAAAGCAAAATATCCACAAAATCCTTATTAGCACCATCATTCTCACCTATACCTTTTGCAATATGATCCTCAACTACTCGATCCAAAAACTCATCGAACTCTTTAGCCACTCTCTCGGCTTTACCATACAACCCTTTAACCCTACTAATCCAACCGAGCCATGGTATAAAATCCCCAACTTCAAACCCCCCTAAAAGCTCCATAAACTCCTCCAACAACGCCTTAAAGCTCCGCCCTCTTTCGGTCCCGCTATACTTCCTCCCCAAGGCGACTCTCGATGTTATATCATTCGTAACTTTCGATACAAGCTCGCTCAAATTCACTGGCGAACCCGATAAAGCTAGGGTTTTGATCCTCTCAACCATCAAATTGGTCTCTTCCTCTCTAACACCCCTATAAGATTGGACCCTTTTGTTGCTTAGTAAATGCAAAACGCAAACGCTTTTCATTTGCCGCCAATACTCGCCATAAGGGGCGGCTGCAATGTCTTGTTGGTCGTAGAGAAGGATTTGGTTGATCTTGCTTATCGGCCAGTCGGAAAAAATGAGGTCGTGCGTCTTCATAATCAGGCGAGCCATGTTGGCCGATGAGACTACAATGGCCGGCAAGCTGCCGAGGTGAATGAGCATACAAGGGACGTGGATTTGGGCGAGTTTTTGGAGTGAACGGTGGGGATAGCGGCCGAGCTGGTGGAGGTTTCCGATGACCGGAAAAGCAGGGGGAGACGGCGGAAGGTGGGATTTCCGGCGGGAGGAAGGCCATTTTCGGAGGAGGTAAAGGAAGGAGGGAGATATGAGGAGGAAAATGGATGTTTGGAAGAAGGTTGGAGTGTTTTCTGATAAGCTTAGGTTCACCATTTTTGTTCTTTTGAATTCCTTTCTCTTCCGTGGAGCTTAGGCCATATAATGACCCAATTATTTAAAGAATAGGGTCTTTGTAGGATCATACCGGTCGTGATCATACCAATTATTTACAGGGAGAAAATTAAATTTTTAAAAGAATAAATTCGGAGTATGTGACATAAAATTTAGCGCTCTTTCGAGTAACATAGAGGATTTGGGCCCTGTTCTCTTCACCTACAATTTTGTTCCGGTCAATTTTTTTAATATTTAATAAATTCTTGAAGAGGTTGGGTTTTGAACCCAAGACTTGAAAGATGTTCCCTTCAATTAAACTCGGTTCATTTCAATTAAGGTCCACTATATTTAGTTCAATTCAATTTAATTAAATTAAATTTAGACCTGTTAAATTCAATTCAGTTAAATTAAGTTCAGTTCAACTTAAAAAAAGAGGATCGATGTTTTATATAATTACTCTATGTAATGTAAGAAGACAAGGGTGATTAGGTGGGTAACTTCTTTTTTTGGTTCTCTCTAAATGTTTTTTTGTTTTTGTGGAGGTTAGGGCATGTGTATAAGAAGACAAGGGTGGTTGATTATATCTGATTTTGTGGACTAGACATTTTTGGTTCAGAAATTATAAAATTTATGTTGGAGAGATATTACTAAGGTTATGAGGCACTATCAAACAAAAGAAATTAATATTATTTAATTTAAAGAAACAAGACTACATATTTTTATTTTGCTTAGATGGGATACAATCAATTAACTTCTTATTTTAATTGACTGTGCATCCATCTATATTTATATAGCTGGAATTATAATGAGTTCCTATTTTTTATTTTGTTTATGACAAGTTTTTTATTGTAAAATTTGAGAAGCAAAGCATGCCAACTAGTTGACTAACATTGAAACTTTAATAACAATTAGTATATGGTGTAAGAAACCGCTTATGTCTTGTATTGTTTTAGTTATAGAAACAAAGCTTATTTATTGTTAGCCAAAATATTACTCATTAGCCGCTATAAATGAAAATTTCTCGTCCTAAAATATCACGGAAAATAGACAAAAATAACACAAAATCACTTTATTTTCAACTTGTTGGACCATTAACCAAAATTACAATGTAAATAACACAATTCTAGTTCCTTTTCATTTCCTAACCCTATTTATCCAATTGACGATGTCATCATTATATTATGTGATTTTTTATATTTTTTTATTTTATTTTTCATAATCTCAAACTGTGTCATATCTTGTAATGATTTTGCTTTTTTTTTTATACATACCTACAAGACATATAAGAGTATATTGATTTAACCGGAAAGAATGACCAGTCAGTATAACAACATCTGAATAGGCAATAGCTTGGGAGCCGATATAAACACTAAATCTACAAAGGAACATCATGTGTTGTGCAAAGAGTTCAACCATGTAGCCCAATCGTTAGAGTAACGATCATCTCCTAACCACCTAGCCATCCGACACTTTAAGTCCTTGGAGAAACAGCTCTCAAAAAATAAGTGTGCATCTCTCTAGTTGGTTTTTGGTATATAAACTTAAAGAAAAGTATTTTAAAGTTTCACTTATTTATAAAAAGGGTTTTCAAAGTTTAAAATATTGAAAATAGAGAATTTTTAATATTATTATTAATTATGTTAAAAAGTGAGTAATGTTATTAATTTTTATATGAATTTTTGCGGAATTATTATTAAAAATACGATATACAATATAAATAAATATTATAAATTTTTTGAATAGTTTAGACGTTTTTTAATTAAATTGTGTTAACAAGCTTTAAAAAATAAAAAAAAATAAAATAATCAAATATATGAAAAATATTCGAGTTCAGACGAATAATTTTTAAATAATAAATTTTACTTATTAAATTATTTTAAATAATTAGTGTAACACCACTATTCTAAAACAAGAGATCCTATTCAATTTTTTTTAAGACTTCTTTTACTTAAAAAAAATATTTACTGTATTAAAAGTTTACCCTTTCTTCTCTTTGGTGGAGCTTAGGGGATACAATATAAGAAGACAAGGGTGGTTGATTATATCTTATTATGTGGACAAGAAAATTTTGCTTCAGATTTTATATTACATTTTGTTGGAGCATTGCTAATGTTGTGAGGCTCCATCAGACAAGAAATTTGTAGCATTCAATTTAAGCAGAACTATATATGATTATTTTGCTTGGATTGGATACAACAAATTTATTTTATATAGCTGACATGTTTGTGCGAGTTCTTATTTTTTATTTGGTTCTGTTGTATAATTTATATATCATTTACATCAATGTTCTGCTCCATTGTATATTTGACTTCATCATCGTATGTTGAGCTTTTTAAGATAATCAAAATATCTGTTGAAGTTTTTTTTTTTATAAAAAAAGAGAATGCCATAAAGGCTGCACAAGATTCAGACGAGGGAAGAAAATCACATGTATGGTCTATGTTCATATCCTCTTTCTTGTTTGTTGGAAATTCGGCCTCTGAAGATGAACATCAAACCGTTGAAGAAGATGGACATCAATCTACAAGGAAATGAACACCGACTATATTGAGAGAATCGGGAAGAAATCCTCTTGAATTCTCGCTTGAAAACCACTCGAATACCCACTTGGATGTCACTCGAACTAATGGCCTGAAAAACACATACACAAAAGAAGATGCCATTTTTCTTGGAAATTTCTGAAGTCGTGTGACGACTTTCCAATTGAAACTTTTTCGGGGTTCTAATCCGAAAGTTCAACGGGATAAAATCAGAAACTAAAATGTATGAACTTGACGAAGAATATTATGAAACTTAGAACCACACTGAGAAAATTGAAACGCAGCACAAGTCGCCCTATTTTCTCAAAGTTGTTGCCAATAACCGCCTCAAAAACCATCTTAAAAGGTGTCCCATGATGCCATACGAGATTCACCATGAATTTCTATGGAAAAAACCATGTAAAATCACGCCAAAATGCCTTTATATAGGCCAAAACGCGAAAAGTCATGTTTATTTTAAGAAAACTGTTGCCAAAAGACGTGTCTGTTCAGAAAGTGTTGCAACAGATGCGTCTTTTCGAATAGTCGCAACCGTTCAGACTGACCTTGGCTTCCGTTTAAAAACCGTTGCTAAAAACTGTCACCAATAACTGTAGGCAGTTTTCTGATTTTCCGTGACAGCTACAAAACCATTGCAACTGCCAGTTTTCACAATTTAAGACTTAATTTTTGTAATAAACTCGAATAATTGTGCACTCCGCACTCTCCCAAATTATTCAATGAATTATTACAAACAATTGACAACTTAGTTGATTCAATTACACTAAAATATCCAACAATCCTCCCCCATTTTAGTGTAATCCTTGACCAACTAAATAACATTACAACAAACATCAAACTCATGCGTTAGTGAAGTGTTCTAAAGATTGAACTTCACCTTAGTATATTACACATTCAAAATATTCGAATACCTAAAGTGTCCTATGGATTGAACTTTAGTTATCCATGTTGAATACGCAAATCAATTGGTTTCGTTAGATATCCAGGACCCTTAACACAAATAGACGCGTCAGAAGTTCCATACAAATTGCTTCTCAATACAATTTCTTTCAAATTCATTAAAATTTCATGTATTGATTCTTGAATACCTGCTATAGTAGAAAATTCGTGTGATATTTTCTCAGATTTTGCACATGTAATGCAGGTTCCTTTTATTTCTCCAAGTAAAGCTCTTCGAATCGTAATGCCTATCGTATCAGATTGGCCTTTCATAAGTGGAGACATAATAAAGCGTCCGTAATAAAGACGCTTATTGTCCTTTCTTGATTCAACACATTTCCAGTGCAGTGTCCGAGTAGAGATTGTTACTTTCTCTCGAACCATAATAATATTGTTATTGTGAATTCGTTGAATTATTTATTTCTCTTGAAATCTCTTCGAGATAATATACACATGAGTTCATGTCAAAGTTCTTCCCCGACACTATGTTTTACTAGCCTTGTGTCCTATCCGTTCACAAGCATATAGATGCCAAGTCCCAACCTCTTGAAGCGACTAAAATTCATGCTTATATAGGTTGTTCTTTTTAATCTTGTACATGTGTATACAATTTGTCAAAAGAACTATTAAGAAGATAAACTTCAACCTCCATTTATCTCGCATGTCTGAACACATACCTTGGGATGAAATAAATAATGTGTTCCTAATCTCTAGGTGTGAGCTTTTCACATTAAACTCAAGCTCCTAATGTCATATTAGAAGGTGAGTTGGATATCTCAGCATGAGAGATTCTTAAGTTGCACTTTAACCATCCCATAGCCGACTAACTTTTGTACACGATTTCTCCTTAACCGTTTGGTTAATCAATTAGCTAAACCATACTTAGTTATTACAAATTTTAAAGATCTAAGTATGCATGATATGAACCCATATCATATTATATCTAATACTCGAATGCCTAACCATGTCTTCAAATAGTGTTCGACAAACATATACCAAGACATATCCATTATCTAACCTAATAAACATAGGTTATACTCACTTAGGCAACAATGGAATATCATAACCGAGATATCTCAATCAACTGATCAATATACCCGTAGCGTTACTTATACCACAAT
>CAOJBJ010303959.1:0-10099 GCA_948291685.1 Euphorbia celastroides | reverse complement strand
CTAAAAAATTCATTTACAAATAATTAGTTTTACGTATAATCATATAACTTTGAAAATGAAGTCATAAGTTGTGGGTTTGAGAGTTCTTTTATATAAATTTATTAGTTCAAATTTCCGGTAAGATAGACCAATTTGTGTATGTATGTGCTTTGTTTATGTCTAAAGAAATAAGTATATTATTTCTGTCTTTACTCGAGGGTTTAACTTTTAATGGTGGAAGAAATTTTCAATTGCTAGAAAGCATACAAAAAAATGGATTGTTTAACTTATATGTATAAACTTTAAATTTCTTTTGCGCAAAATTAGTTAACTCTAGTTGCTCTGAGTACAATGATTCTATTAAAATACGAAATATTAATATAGGTTGGTGTCCTGAAACAATAAAAATGAATTAGTCATTGAATAATTTTTACTAGTTTTCAAATTATTATTGCAAGAATTATTATCTTCTTAATAGGCAGACCAATTTTTTTTTAAAAAATAGGCAGACCAAATTGTTGTGCACAACTAGAGAATTTGGCACACTGTCGAAAAACATTGCATAACTCTATACCAGATATATAAAAAATTTTCGAAAGAACAAATCGAAAAGGTTCATCAAAAGTGGGAAACAAATTAAAAGCAGAACCTATCCTTAAATTACCAAATCAAGATTTATATAACATCTGCACTGTAATAAGGTTTTTTACGAATTAATTGCACTTCACCCAATGATGAATTTAGTTACTAATATTTGAGAATCAAATCGAACCAATTCTGAAAAATAAATTGCAAAAAATTACTATATCGAGAGCAACCTTTATGGTTTACAAACTGTTAGCCATCCGAACCGAAAACCTCTAAAAACAAAACCATCAATATGATATATTTGGTTAGTTGATTTATTATAATTGTGCATATTGTGTTAGGCTATTATTCATAATTATAAGTAAGTATTCATAAATTGCACTATTTATATAGTATTTTAATATGATATAAAATTTTATTGAATCATAATACCAAGGCAAGTGTTATTATTTGGCAGTACTGATAGATATAGCCTTGATTCAATAAATTCTTTTTTCTTTTTTAAAATTGAAAATAGTGTAGATTTTCAAAAATAGATGAAATATAGTATATTTTGTCAAGAAATAGTAAAATATATAAAAAAAAAATTTAGCAAAAATAACGGTTAGAAAATGCGCGCTTAGCTTTAGCTATAGTGCACCGCTCTTGTAGTTTCCTATAAATAAGAACGCTCGCAAACTTCAAAATCTAATTTTCAAAAATCGAGCCGTTCTTCGTTTGCGATTCCTCTGCAGATCTTGATCGCAATCTTGCCGCTGTGGTTCAGGTACTCCTCTACGCTTTCTTTTTCTTTTTCTTTCTCTTTCTTTGCTAAATCTCCTTCGCCGGAGCGATTGCAGTGATTTTCGCGCCATTTCAGTCGATACTGTGTTTATATAGTGGCGATTACAAATAACGAACACTATTCGACCGATCATTGGGTATTCGTCGGTATTCAGAACTCTTACTGTTTCTAATTGATATGGAATAGGTAGGTCTTTGTTTTTCTTCTTCTTGATTTCTTCTAATTTAACGAGACTTGAAATGCTGTGTGCGAGATAGAAAATCGCTGATAGCAACGTCACTGAGGTTCTTAAATCTGTGCGATGTGTTTCTGTAGATGGCTACTTTGCGATAGAAGGAATTATATATTGGTGAAATATATGTAAATGCGCTGTTAATGCTAATTTTGAGATATACTTCACTTGTTGTCAAGATCTGAGCCCTGATTCAGGGGGTTAGTTCTCTACAGATGTTTAAAATGTCGCTAAATTAAGATTGTAATGAAATCCGGATCTGAGCGTGTAGTAGTTAGTTCTTTTGCAGTGGTTAATCATGAATACAGTCTCAAATTCTTCTACTACTGCGACACAGATGGCAGAATCAAGGAAGCCAACTCCCTCATCTGATGATCCGAAAGCGAAGAAATCATCGTTTGGTATTTTCTGTATTCCTTTTGATTATGATACGTGTAAGCTTTTGTTTCACAATACAGAAAAAACTTCAGAGGAGCATGCATAAGGTAGACTAGATCTTGCACACCTTAATCAATATATATGAATTTCACTTTTCCAGAAATACTAGAAGATATTTTAGCATTGCTGCTTTTTTAAACACTCTTTTGATAAGTGGTGCAAGTTCCATAGAGCTATCGTGCTTGCATTATTGACAATGTCAAAAGAGTGTGGAGGGAAATATGTAAATTCAGAACCATTGATTTCCTTGAAGACTTTACCATGAGAGGTGTAACATAAAAGCCTCTCATAAATAGGTTAAGATGACTTTCAACTGAGAGGGTGAATGTTTGGAATTTATCTCTCTTTTGTCTGAGTTAGTAGCTTCGGGATTTTGCAAGTTCATTAATTATCTGGTTATGTTTTGTTTATTGCTAATGACCTACCTGCCTGCTGAATTTTGAAATTACCTTGATAGCAGATGATGACTTTGGAAGTGAGTTCTTGGGCTCATGGAAATCACTTTCAGTAGCAGAAGATGATGGAATGGATTTTGGTTTTGACACAGTTTCAACTGGAAAGAAGAAACAATTTAACTTTGACAAACTGTAAGTAATTTATCATCCAATATGAGATTTATGCATCCTGCTTGCTGCTGCTGTGATTTTGAATATCTTCACATAACACACATTTTCTTTTGAACATGCACTTTGGTCACTGCAGCAAATATATGTTCTCTTTTCATTTTGTTCCGCTAGTTGATTGCTTCAATATGGTGCTAGCTTTGATCCAAGTTTGCCCGTTTACTAGTAGAGTTAGATATTTCTATTTGGGATTTGAGATATATGTACCAGGTTTGTACTGATGGGGTATCCCTTTTCAGGGATATGGATTTTAATGTAGATGGTGATTTTGGCAAGTTAACGCCCTTCAAAATGGATATGCCTGATCTTGATTTCTCATCTCCGTCCAAGAAGACTGCAAAACCGAAGGACAGTTCTAAGGGAGAATCTTCTGATGGAACTCATCAAGGAAAACGTGAACACTTTGACTCCTCTTTTGACTTTAACGAGTGAGTGGAAATACCTTTTATGTAAATGATTTTGTTAGATAGAAGTTTCCAAAAATGACTTATAAACTTACTACAACTTTGTTCACAAACTAGGTTTAGTTTTGACCTTGATTCAACCATAACTAAAGGAAAGTTCACTTCTGCAAAGAACTCAGACTCAAAAGATGGTGGTGCAGTTAGGACTGAACAGAAGGGTTCAAAACTTAATCTGCCTGGTAGTAATGAAGCTTTAGATGTTTGTCAAACTGAGAGTCTTCCAGCTTCAGATAATGCTACGGCTTCAACTGTTGAGACTACGGTAGAGGGTACTCCACAAACTGATGATGCTTCAAATGATAAATGCTCATCAAAATTAGAACATTCAGGAGAGCTGGTATCAGCACATGAAGCACAAACTTCACCAAAGGACACACTTTCTATGAATCCCAGTGACGCAGATCAGCAGATTTATGTGGTAGAGAAGGCAGAGTCCGCAGAACCAAATGCTCTAGTTACCACAGATGCTATACATGCACAATCCTTTGATAGAGATGATTCAACTCAATCTCCTCAATCAGATTTTGAAGCTGGTCCTCCAGCGTCAAAAGTATACACAGAATCTGTTGAAGAACATAATGGAACTGACAGAAAGGTAGATGATTTGGGGTCTGATCATGATAACTTGAAGTTGCATAATTCAGTTACATCACACAATAAGGAATCAGGGAGCCGCAGGGTTGAGAGTAAATAGGCAGATAGCGAAATCCAAGACGAAAATATGATTGAGACTGCGCAGATGCAAGATGTAAATACATCCACAGCAACTATAACGCAAGAAAGATCACAGTCAGATGCCATTAGGGGCACTCAGAAGCCAGCTTCAATGCTTTTGGCCCAAAAAAGAAGGTTAGACAATCAATTAAAAAAATTTATAATCGTTCCCAATTGATTTAGATGTTAGGGAACAATAAAATCATACAAAACAATTTTCAAATTCTAACATGATTGATTTTGTTAAATGTATTAGTATGACTACAGAGGTATGTCAGTGCTATCCAAAGCTCCAGAACTTTTAGACTATTCTCTAAGTTATTTGCCATTGCGTGTTCCTGTTCTACTTTACCTTGATGTACTATTAAATTATGTTGATCAATTTTGCAGATGCAAGCTCTTGGCATCTCATGGTATATTACTTGTTCTTTCTTCTTTTGTGTTTAAATGCTTTATGCAGTGGACATGTAGCGGACAAAGTCACAACAATCAAGGAAAATGAGCCAGAAGTTGGCATTTCAAAGATTTTGCAGACCTCCAATGTGATTGAACCTCAACAATGTCAACAGTCATCTGTTGAGACTCGAGTTTTATCAGCAGTAAACAATGGACTTGCCAATTCTCATCCTGTTAGAGAGAAAAGGTGAGACATGCCACTTGTATTGACAGAAATTCCTACCAGTGGCAAGCTTTTTCATGCTCTGGTCAACAGGGTTGGTCCAAAGATTTTGCAGAGATCCACTGAGACTGAAACTCAGCTGTGTCAACCATCATCTGTTGGTGTCCAAGTTTTTTCTTCTGTAAACAAAGGACTTGGTGATTCGCATCCTGCCAGTGAGAAAAGGTGAGTTATGCAGCTTATATTTACTGCAATGCATATCAGTGACAAGCTCTTTTGTTGTCTGGTCAACAGGGAAGGTGTCCCCACTAACAAGCCAGAAGCTGGCAGTTCAAAGAATTTGAAGAGCTCCACCGAGACCGGACCTCAGCTATGTCAAACATCATCTGTTGGTGTCCGAGTTTCCTCAGCTGTAAACAAAGGACTCACTACTTCGTATCCTGGTAATGGGACAAGGTGAGAAATGCCACCTGAATGAAGTGTAATGCTTATAGAAATGCCACTGCTGGCCGACAAGGAAGGTATCCATGTAAATGATGCACAAACTCAAAAGAATTGACTGGTAAATTAATGCCACTGACCATGGGATTAACTCAACGAGAATCTGGTTTCATGGGAAGCAAAAGGAACCATGAAGATCTGTGTAGTATCAGTTGTAAAGTCGTTTCTTCTTCAGTGTTGCTGAAATTTTCATTTTCATGAGCAAGAATAAATCCTTCAGATTTCGTGTGAATAATTTGCTTTTAGAATTCCTAAATGACTATCCTTTTTATGCTTGACAGGGACGGCTTAGATGGCGATAGAATAAAGAATGCCTCCAGGCTGGGTTCTATTCTGAGACGTCCTGTTAAAGAAGCAACAAATGGGATTCCATTTCACTTAGAAGTGGAATCAGTAATAAGGATCCTAGCAATTTCGGGTAAGTGATCTTTGTTTATGCCTGACAGTTAAAAGTTTTCTGGATTTTTCAGGTCATAAACCATTTCTACATGAGTAGACTCGAATTTTTGTCCATAAAGAGTCTTTTCCCTTGTTTTTATATTGATTATGTGATTTGTCATTTCTGTTTCTTTTGTTCTTTACTACATTTTCCATGAAACTTGTTTCATGTTCTGCTGGTGAATGCATTTCATGTTGTTGGACTTATGGATGTAAAGTAAAAATTTTGTCGTTGGTATGAGCAAAGGGAAACTATTGAAATATTTTGCAGATGTAGTTCCAGTCCTGCCAGCTCAACCAATGAGGCAACCAAGTCTAATCCCCAGAAAAATACAGATTCCACAACTGTGGTTTCAAGTATTAATTCACCAAGGAATTTGAAAATTGGATCTTTTGAAGGACTTAAATCTGGGAGGCAAACAACTGATCTATCTAGCTTGAGGATTTCAAGGTCAGCTGAGAATAATATGCTTCATGTTCCTTAGTACCTTGTAAATTTCCTTCAAGATTCTTGTTTATTGTTAAATGACCAATTATCTCTCAACATAGGAACTTGGGGGTAAGCAATGACCACTCCGATGCCATGCCTAAAAGGGATTTAAGTTCCTTGAGAAACTCAAAGAAGGAAACTGAAGTACAAGGAAGTACAGAATCCAAGATTGTTCATCCTGTTGAGAGGAAAATTTCACCAATCACTTCGTTGAAGCGAAAATCATCTGAGGTTTCTATTTTACTACCTAAATTACTTATGCTGAATCAGTAATTAGGCTTGGATCAACTTTGAAATGCATGCTTAAGAAGTTTATAAAAGTAGGTAGCGTATAACACATAGCTTAACATGTGATTTTCAGGCATCGAATTCCAATCAAGTGCTGTTACATCCACAGAAACGTCTCTCTCTGTCACCAATACAAAGCAGGTATTATCATAATTTTGTTCGCTTATCTGTTACAACCCTGGATAAGTTTCTGTGATAAAATATACTACTTTCTGGCATTTTCAGAAACTTGAAGGAACCAGTGGAAAGAACAGTTGAAATACAGGTATTGCGAGTAAAGTGTTTCGTGTATCTATGATGTGATGGGTTTTTATAAAGAAATAGGTTCATGGTAAGTTATTATTACAGACTTCTCTTACTGTTTTGTTTTTCTTTTCACTAGTTTAATCAACCAGAGAAAAACAATAATGCAATGATGTGCAATACATCTGGATTTGAAATGCAAAATAATAAAGAAAGCATCTTTTTGACCATAAAGAGTGATCAAAATGTTCAAAAGGCTGAAGAATATGCAAAAGAGCTTGATATATGCATATAAGTTCTGAATTTAATGTTCTACTGACCAATGACTATATTTTCAAACTTCACTGGACTTTTATTGCAGCAGATGTGCAACATGCTTAAAAAGAAACACGAGGAAGCCAAAGAACTACTTGTTCGGGCTATTGTGAATAATAACCAGTTACTACTGCTCAACCATCCAATGTTTGATGCAAAGATATCCTTCCATTACATTTTTACTGCTTTACCTTCTCTACTTGCCCCAACTTGCTATTTCAGGTAGTATTGAATTTTGTAACTGTTGAAAACATTCAGAGGGTCAAAAAATTTGCTGCTCAGCTGGTTTCTTAATGCTCCTGATTCAGAATTTTGACATGTTGGAAATAACTAAAGGTACTTCCTCTGCCTTAAGTTTCTCGCAGTCTATTAATCTCTTTACCTTTTTCATTCATAGTTGAGAAACTTCTCGGTTGTCGAACAAAAACATCATGCATGTTTCTGTTGTTGCATTATGTTTAGCAGTTGCTATTCCGAATACTGTTATACGATGTTCTTTCTTACGATTGATTGATGACATAAACTTGAGCAATTTGGATTCATGTAATATCTTCAGTCTCCACCATGTTGAAACTTTAAATATGGATGAGTGAGCTCGGTTCATATATTTCCAAATCTTAATCTGCTAATTTAGGTATCAAGTAATGCAAGTTGTGATGCTTTTAGAATCTGTTAGGTGTGAGGTTAAAAATTGTAATTTCAGTGAAGTATTTGTGATACCTAACAGTGAAAGAAATGGTTGTTCCAATATGTTATTTTGTTATTTTGTAATTTCAGTAATACATATTTTTTTTATTTTCAATATGTTATTTTGTTACATTAGGATTTAGGAATAATAATGGGTGGAGATCTCAACTTAAGAGTTCAGACTAGTCTTATAATTAGGAGTTGACATGGGTATCAAATTATATAAAAAAAAAATTGTAGTTTTGGTTTTGCATTTATGCAAGTGCAAATACACAATTTTTTGAAATATTAGGATAAATAATTCCCTATTATATGGTTAAACAAGCTTAAACCCAGTAAAATATGCTGGTCATTTCTTGACAAGTCTGTCAAAGAAAATTTTTTCCATAACATACAGTCTTGAATTTTAAAAATTATAAGTTATATTCAACTAAAAATTATATCAACTGTTTGTAAATAAACAAAATATGCCACTTGTTCAATGAATTGATCTAAATCTATCGTTAATAAGCATGAAAATTATTACTTATTAAATTCATTAGTTATTTTATTTATTTTTTTTACTGAAGTGGTTATTTAATTTATAAATTGATACTACAAACTTGCAAATTTTCACATTTCAGACAGGGTCACCACGTGGCCACGTGGTAGAATTAGCTTGACCCATTATTCCCTGAATTTTGTGAGGGAAAAACGTTCTTTTCGAAAATCCAATCTCAAATTTACTAAAATATTCATTTCACCCTCCCTCCCTCTCTCTCCCCCCCCCTCCCAATTTCTTCGGCGCGCAAAAAAACACATCACAGAAAATAGAATCCTCCGCCCAATCCCTCCTTCAAAACCACCCATTACTTAAATGATCGATCCCTTCTCATTTCACTTCACAGTTCACCCCCATTTCCTCTAGTTCTAGCAATGGCTCTTCTTCTTAACAACAATGGCAACAAGGTCCTTTCAACTCCAAATCCCCTCCCTTGCCCTGCAATAAAAGAAAGGTGAGAGTGCCTCTTGAGGACATCACCAATCTCGTCAACTGTTCAATCCCTTTGTCTTCGGTTCCGCAGTTCACTTTCCTTGTTCCAAGTTCAGCGTCTTCAGCTTGTAAATTTAAAAGGAGGGTTGATTTGATTAGTGGGAGAACTCACCCGCTGTTGCGTTGCAACAATTTTAGATAGCTGATTAGAATGCCCGTGTAATTTCTGGGTTCAATTTTGATCTTCTTACTCTGCTCGATTGAGCGCCCAATTCAAAACGTCAATTAGTCTAGAATCTGAGGGATGAAATCCCATTACTCATGTAATTGTTTTGCGTTGATAATACAATTCATCAATATAGAAACGTAATTTCCCCATTATTCATATAATTGTTTTGAATGTAATAAGATTGACGTCTAAGTTGAAATCTCAAATAGATCCAGATTGCGTTTTGATTTACGAACTGAAGATTGCAGATGTTTCTGATTTCGATAGCATACTTGTTTTAGACCTCCTTATTGAGCTCTGAGATAGATTAAGATGGCATTTGGACTTATGAGCTCTGATCAAAATTGTTTCTGGGTAGAATTCTTTTTGAACCATCCTGTTTGAGGTCTACCAGTCTTTATAGCTGAACTCCATAATCAACCAATTCCCCAAACTAGCAGCTTGCGCACCCATATGAATGTTATTGATTTTCAACATTTCAGTTTCTTCAATATCAAGAGTCGTGTCAGTGTTAAATACCAATTTAGCTGTCCTTGCTAGGCGATTTATATTTATTGTAAATTTTCATGGAGATCTATAGGTGTAGACCACTTTGATTGAACCTTAATTTAATCATATAAGTATATGGCTATAGATCTTCATCTTTAACGGAGCTCAATATTACGAGATTTTTGCAAATTCCATTATAAACTTTCACTCAGATTTGTAGTTTCCTCTGGCTTTATAACTTGACATGTTTGACTCAACTCTTATATTGGCCCTGTTTTATTGTTGAGGTCTGCATTCATTAGTGTTCATTCATACTTCCCACTTCCCAGTAAGGCACATAACTACTTAAATCTTGATTTCCACAGAAATAATGGGAGCTGAAGATTACAATGGGGGAATATGCCATTGTTTGATGGTGTTGCTGGTTTTAACTGGGAATATTCCTAGTCAAGACTGATACTGATAGTACACTGAACCGAACATTAAATTAAGAAATTCTGATTTTACTTGTTTGAAAGTGAATTAAACTATCAAGATCCAATACAGACAAGAAATACCCACTATAGAAAGTTGTCTAGTACGACAATTTTGTAAAACATAGTAGTTTAGAGTTTAGATTATTCCCAATAAGGAATGGAAAAAGGCACAAAAGCATCTTAATTCTTAAGCGCCCAAACTTTGTAGATTTTTTAAATTTACACATCGAATTCCTGACCTTTATCTCAAATGAACTGCCATCTTAACTGAAACGTGACTGTTTTCGATGAAATGTGAAAGTCATGTATAAATATAGTTTAGATGAACCTTTTTTTTGTTGTAAGAGTAGCACAAGACTTAAGTACAGTTGCAGACTATGCAGATTTTCGGTTTCGGGTAGGTATTTGCTTTCAAGTGTCAAAAAAAGACAAATAGAGAAAAATGTAACTTGGAAAAAAGAAAAGAAAATGGAAACTGCTTTATTTCCACTTTGATTATTATAAAAGGATGCACACACTTATGATCTCT
>CAOJBJ010303762.1:0-13667 GCA_948291685.1 Euphorbia celastroides | reverse complement strand
TAATGAAAAATCGATAAATCAGTTGATACAAAGTAAGCGAAAGATGAAACATAAATCATGGATCAATTAAGCCCTCTCCGGGACTTGCTTAAGAACAAGAAAGAGGTAAATACCATGAAATAAGGTTTGATCCTATTTATGGGGATTCCGTAACTATTCCATTAAAAAAAAGAGAAAGTTCGAAACAATTGGGATTTTATTGGAGATTGGATGTAGTTATTAATTCACGATCTGGCATGTACAGAATCGATTCTATGAGAATTTTTATGAAAGCCTTTCATTTGCTTCTCTTCGATGGAAGTTTTATTTTCCCAAATGTATCCTAATTTTTGGCTCCCGGAGGTGATCTGAAGAAAGGATTATTCCGTGTGGCTCGTCCGGATTGTTATGATGGCTGGTAGCGGTTGGGCTGGAGACCAGGTTAGTAAGAGATGCACTGAATGGTTTGAGGATGAAGTTTTCTGGTTACGAAGTTTTTTTGGTAGATTCTATTGGGAAATCAGGGGGTCTAATTCTAATGTGGCAAAAAGAAATTTAGCTTACTATTACAGGCTACTCATCCCACTGTATAAATTTTGATGTCGAAATGGAGAACGAAACAAGCCGGTGGCAAGGGTCCGGAATCTATGGATGGCCTAAACAATCCAACAAACAACTGACATCGAAGATGATGAATGAGTTGAAAGCCTGCGATAGTAAGCCATGGTTATGTTTTGGTGACTTTAATGAAATCTGCTATTCGACTGAAAAACAGGGTGGGGCAGACAGAGCGTATTGAGCAATGGAAATGTTCCGCAATTGTCTGGAGGAATGTGAATTGTTTGAAATCAAATTCAAAGGGGCACCTTTTACTTGGAATAATCGAAGAAAAGGAGGAAACTTGATGCGAGAGCAGCTTGACAGATTCTTACAAACTGTAGAATGGGATACTCTATATCCAAATGCGGTAGTCCTCCATCTAGCACGGATTGCATCAGACCACTGTCCTTTACTCCTGGAGACTGAAGGGATGCAACACCCGCGCCATCGTCCCTTTAGTTTTGAGGCTATGTGGATCAAGGAACCTGGATGCAAAGATGTTATTCAAAAAGAGTGGGAAAAAACAGCACCCTTTCCAGGCTGTTCCATTGTTGAAAAAATTGCAGATTGTACTTCGGCACTCAAAGAATGGAATAAAACCACAGTAGGACATATTGGGAGACAGCTGAAGCAGGTGGAAGCTGAGTTAAAGGCTTGTCAGAACGACCCCAACTCTGAATGTCATCAAATTCTTTAGACTTCAGGAAAAGGAAGAAATGATGTGGCGCCAACGATCTAAAGCCCTGTGGTTGCCGGAAGGAGACAAAAATTCAAAATACTTCCATTCAAAAGCAACTGCCCGGATCAAACTGAAGAATACAGAAGGGATGTGGGCTATAGGAGATGAGGAGATTAGCGAAGTTGTGCAGAGCTATTTTCAAATCAACAAATCCCACTGCAGAACTTTTTTGCCCAGAGCTGGTAACTCGTAAGATAATGAGAGAACAAGTAGCAATGCTTGCAGCACCATTCCTACCGACAGATGTGGAGACAGTCATTAAAAAGATTGATGGTTTAAAGTCTCCAGGACCTGATGGCATGCCATCAGCCTTCTACCAGCATTATTGGGAGATTGTTGGTACAGATGTTACTCAGTACGCCTTACAGGTGCTCAATGGGGGTCGTTTTCTGCCAGGTACAAATCATACCTTCATCACATTAATTCCGAAAACTAAATGCCCAGAATCAATGAAGGATATGCGGCCTATTAGCTTGTGTAATGTTCTTTACAAGATTGTGTCTAAATGCGTGGCCAATAGATTGAAGAAGGTGTTAGATACTCTTATTGATCAGTCACAGAGTGCATTTGTTACTTACTGATAATGCTCTAATTGCTTTTGAGGCTTTCCATGCTATGAAGTATAACCGGTCTAAATCTGGTGGTGTTTGTGCCCTTAAGTTAGGTATGAGCAAAGCTTATGATCGTGTCGAATGGGCTTTTATTGAGAAGCTGCTCAGATTGATGCTTTTTCCAGAATCTTTCATTCAATTAATCCTGGAATGTGTTAGTTCAGTCTCCTTTTCATTCCTTATAAATGGGGCACCAAAAGGCTACATGAAGCCAACACGCTCTCCCTATTTGTTTCTTATATGTGCGGAAGGGTTATCAAGCTTGATAAGGAAAGCTGAATTACACAATGAAGTACGGGGGTACCGAGTTTGTCAAGGGGCACCGGTTATATCACACCTACTGTTTGCAGATGATTCATTGGTCTTTTTCAAAGCGACAACACTGGAGGCACAGGTGCTCACCAACATCCTTTCACTGTATGCAAAGATTTCTGGGCAGTTGATAAATTTGGATAAATCAGATATTACTTTTAGCAAAGGAGTAGATGAGCAAAGAAGAAATGCCATTAAGTCAGTGTTGCGGGTTAATGAGGTGGGGCAGTTTCCAAAATATTTGGGTATCCCTACCGAAGAAAAAGGTGTTCCAATTCTTGAAAGAACGCATTTCAAAACACGTAAGTGGATGGAAGGAAATTTTTTGTCAAGAGGTGGTAAAGAAATTCTGATCAAAGCAGTAGCCCAAGCCATTCCCCAATTTATAATGAGTTGTTTTCTCCTGCCCCGAACTTTTTGTGACGAATTACAACAGATCGTGGCTAGATTCTGGTGGAATTCGACAGAGAGGAATTCACTGGCGTAAGTGTGACTGGTTGTGCAATTCAAAATCTAATGGTTTTCGGCATCTTCTGTCTTTCAACCAAGCTATGCTAGGAAAGCGGCTGATCTTTACCCCTGAATCTCTGTGTGCACAGGTGATGAAAGCAAGGTACTACCCGAATGAAGATATTTTCTCAGTGCGAATTAAAGCTTTATATGGCAGAGTATAGCGGCTGCTCGATGTATTATTTCCCAGGGGGAAAAGATTAATATTTTTAAAGATCAATGGGTTCCTGGAATACCGTGTTTGAAACCATTTGTGAGTAAAATCCATCCTCCATCCCCGGCAATAAAAAGTGGAACACGGAACTACTCCAAGAAATCTTCTATGACGAAACTGCTCAAGCAATTAGCAGAATACCCTTAAGCCGGTTGGAACAAACTGACTCAAAATTCGGAAACTATACCGTGAAGACGGGATACTATTGCTCGGCTGCCCAAAATGTGATACAGGCATCCCCATCTACAGGTAGCTCTTCTATTTGGAAGACTCTCTGGTCCCTCAAGTGCCGTTGAAAGTTAAACATTGCCTGTGGAGTATAAGTACAAACACTGTCCCCTGCAACTCAAACCTGAGAAGCAGGAAAATTCCAGTGAGCCCGTACTGTGTGTTTTGCCAATACGAAGAGGACAATGCGTTGCATCTATTCAAAGATTGTGTTCAGTTGAAGCTGCTTTGGAAATTGATCGGTCTCCCAGTTAAAGTTTACAAAATCCCTGCTATGAATTGTGAACAATGGCTATCGTTGGTCTTTCAGGAACTTACAAACAATGAATGAGGCCTTTTTGCTTCTGCAATTTGGTGGATTTGGTGGGCTCACAATCAAATCGCCCATGGTTCTCCAATTCCTACAGTACAGCGATTAACCGATCTCATTTCCCAATATGTCCAAAGAGGGATTCAGAACAAACTGGGACTGCACAGCTTACCAAGGCCAAACCTTTGCAACAGCTGGACCCCTCCAACCGCGGGCAATGCTAAATTAAATGTCGATGCAGCAGTTCCCGAAGGCTTCCTCAAGTGCACAACCAACCAACCAAGCCTTAATCCCATGCTAGATGGGGTCGGCTATATGGATTATCTGACGCCATGAAGCTCTATCTTGAGCCAAATGCTCATCAATATCAAGAACATGCATATCCTGCTTGAAGGGTTCCCTAAGGGTAAGTTTAGGTCTTCCTCCCCTCTATTTTTATTTTCTACCCTCAAATTCTCACACTTCCTAACTGGAGCGTCTAGAGGTCTACGTAGCACATGGTCATACCACCTCATTCTTCTCTCAACTTATCTTCCACTTGAGCAACCCCGGTCTTTTATCGGATGCACTCATTCCTAATGCGATCCATCCTAGTGTGACCACTCATCCACCTAAGCATCCTCATTTCGGTCACACTCAGCCTTTTAATATGTTGCACTTTAGTTGCCCAACACTCACTCCCATAAAGCATGGTCGGTCTAACTACAGTTCTATAAAATTTTCCTTTCCCTCTAAGCGGTATCTTCTTGTCATACAAAACACCTGAAGCACTCCTCCACTTCAACCATCCGGTACTAATCTTATGTGTAACATCTTCATCAATCATACCATCCTCCTGAAAGACTGAACCAAGGTATCTAAATCGCTTGCACTTTGGCACCACTGTATCCCTTAGTCTGACATCTCCCTCATCTTCCTTTCGTAAGCTAAACTTACTATGTAAATATTCTGTCTTATTCCTACTCAACTTAAAACCTTTACTCTCTAGATCATCTCTCCAAAGTTTCAACTTTCTATTAACTCATTCTCTTGTCTCATCAATTAAGACAATATCATCAGCAAACAACATGCACCACGGGACGTCCTCCTGGATATTCCTAGTTAATTCATCCATAACTAAGGCAAATAAATATGGACTCAAGGCAGAACCTTGATGTAAGCCTATAGTTATGGGAAAATCATTGGTCAACCCTCCTCTAGTTTGAACACTAGTAACTGCCCCATCGTACATATCTTTAATCAAGTTAATATACTTAACATGAATACCCTTTCTCTCTAATGCTCACCACAAGACTTTCCTCGAGACTTTATCATATGCTTTCTCGATATCTATAAAAACCATATGAAGGTCCTTTTTCTCCCTATATAATTCATCTTATTCTTCTTATTACTAATTATGGAGAATTTGAAGGAAAAATGGCTCTATTTAATAATATTAATAGTAAGCAGCAATCATTTTCAAGAAAAATCGCCTATTTCTTAACCTTAATTAATGAATTTTGTGGAAAATCAAAATCAAGTATAAAAAATTCTACTGGACCCATTAAACTCCTCCAAAGAAAAATAGCTTCCTCAAGTGCACAGCAGGCTTTATTGTACGGAATGAGCAAGGAGTAATTCAAATATCCGGTACCTACCCTCTTGGTGACTGTATCTCGGTACTCCATGCTGAACTTTTGAGCATATATTTTGGAATGCAAGCTGCCATCCAAGCCAGCTTTCTCACTTTGATTGTAGCTTCTGATAATGCCACTGCAGTAAATGTGTGTAATGGGTCTGCATCTTCTTTAGATTATGTAGGTGTCATAGCAAAGGAGATTGATGAGCTAGCTATGGATTTATGAAATCCAATTTGTCTTTGAGAATAGTGAAGCAAATCAAGCTGCACACTCAATGGCAAAATGGGGCTCAAATCTCCAATCTCCAATCTCCAGCTTTGCTTACAGCAGAAGTTCCTGCTATTGTTTGGCCTTGTATTACTAAAGACTCTTGTTCCTCTGAATTAATTATAAGGCACTATTATTGATAAAAAAAAAAAGATTATTCTGGGGTAGTTGTGGATTTTATTGACTGTAATTGAAACCTGTATCTAAATTTACCTATGATTTTTCTTGTCTTTTTATTAATATTTAATTTGGAAAATAATAAAATTTTTTATATTTTTAAGTGGTGACCGGATTCAGGAATGATATACTAAACTCGGTTGTGATATCAATCAAGAATGACTAGCATTTGTTTTAGATATTATAAAACAAATATAATTTAAAATTAAAGACTAATTTTCAGTAATATTAAATATAATTCGAAGTCAAAACTTTACATATTATAAAATCAGTCTTAACCATCAACCTAAAACAACTTTTAACTATTTAAGATTAATATTTGTTAGCATGGTGAATTTATGTTTCCGTGGTCCCTTCTCAATTTATGTATCATTTATATGATTGTCGCTGGCCCGGATGAAATTTTTTTTTGTTTCTGTTGAGTTTAATCATGAATTTTCGATCTAAGTTTCTTCCAATTCAGATTTAGCTCTTCTCAAACTGAGCATAAAAACAGTGTTAGAACTTAGAAACAAGTCATTTTTACGAGCCGAACTGAGCCACAAATGCTATTATATACATATAAATAGAATTAATATTTTACAACATTATAAACTCCATAAAATCACAAAATTGAGTAAATATCATTTATATAAAATGGTCTTTGATATAAGTCTCTCTCTCTCTACAATAAACATTGTTCAGGCCTTCAAGGCATCGGATTTCTTGCAGTGAATCTTTTGGCTTTTTTTACAAAGAACTCGTTACAAAATATCCTCCTTTGATCCAAAAACTCTACTTTAACATGACTCCACTCACTTTTTCTTTTTAATTAAATTAATTAATCTTTAAAAATATGAACCATTGATATAAAAAATACCACAAACAACATCGATCCTTTCTAAAAATTCCCGAATCTTTGACCGAGATCATGGCCTTACTGTCGCTTTCATTAGAAATCTGCTTTTAAAATTTAAATTTTTGCCATTGGATGACATTGTTGAATTTACAAACTTATCCGAGGGTATAAAAAAATAAAGGTCTAATGTCCTATTTGAGCCCTCAACTATTTCCCAGATTTCAGTTTAGGTTCCGAACTTTACAAGTCACCAGTTTGAACCTCCAACTATGAAAAAGTGGTGCAGTTGAGGGCCTGAAACTGACGTGGCATCCGACGTGGCGTCCGGCGATTTTTCTGGTGACAGAGTAATTTTTCTGACGAAAAATAAATTCCGGTGACCGGTCCGGCCAAAAAATTTCAACACCCAAAAAAACTTCGACCAAACCTCCAGCGACAAAAGATTCCGACGATAAAAATCCTGCAAAACTTAACAAAATTCAACAAAAAATTAACCAAAATCCATCTAAAATCAACCAAAAAACAAATCAACAAAAAAATAACAAGAAGAACAGATTTCAATTTGCCCAAAATCCGCCGAAAAACTCTGCCGGAAAAATTTTCAACTCCAAACTGCCAACTCCCAATCTGGCGACCAAAATCCACCTAAAATCAATAATGAATTCTAATCAATAATCAGAAACCGAAGGCATAGAGTTAGGGATTGGGGAAATTGATTACCGAATTCGAGGTAAGAACAACGGTGCCGAACTGAGATTAGGGTCCGAACTGAGATAGGTCTCGTAGAGCCACTGACAGAGGGGATCGGCGCCGGAACCGGTGGTAAAGGCAAAGATCGCGGCGGCGAAGAGAGTGAAGGCGTCGATTGAGGAGAGGAAGGAGAGGGCGGGGCGATCTCAGTCGGCGAGGGAAGAAATTGAGAAGGAAGAAGAGAGATCGGAGGGGAGAAGGGAGGAGATGGTCGGAGATGGGAACGGTCGGTGGAGGAACGACGGTGGCTGGAGCTGGGAACGGTCGGTTGAGGATAACGCCGGAATGGGGGAGATCGTGGGACAGCGGCGAATTGTTTTAGGGGGAAAGTGACGAGTTCTTTAGGGTTAATTAGAGTTGTTTTTTGTTTTTATTTTTATTATTTTTTTATTTTTTTAAAGTAAGGTGCCACATGTCACTTTTTTTATTGGTTGGAAAAGTCAAATTACCACGTGTCAGGCGCGTGTTCCACACGCTCTTACCTGCATCTGATTAAGTGGTCCTCAGGTCTAAACTGCACCACTTTTTAAAAATTGGGGGCTTAAACTGGTGACTCGCAAAGTTCGGGACCTAAACAGAAATTTAGGAAATAATTGAGAATTCAAATAAAGCAATAGGCCAAAAATAAATACATAAAACCTCTCAAGAACCAATTAAATCCCATAAAATTGCTGACTTGGCGTAAGGTTTCCTATCAAAAAGATTCGAAGGTCGGTCCAAACTAACTTTTAATGGTCAAGTTTGGGACACTTTTTTCATAATTTTATGGATTAAACTGGGATTATAAAAGTATCAAACATAGTAGTTGTTTATTATATATCTAGGCATATGACGTAATAATTATTTATAATTATTAGAATTTCAAACGCTATTTTGATTATAATTTTGTTGTAGTTTAATGGGTTAAACAATTATTCTTAAACTCTAATGTATTACTCACTCCAATTTTTTTTTTATAATAGACGTCTTAACTAATTTTGAGTTTTTATTATATTTGTCATTCTCATATTTCCAATCATCTTTTTTTTTTCTTTATTCTTTCAACTCTATATTCATTTATTGTCATTATTTTCTCAACAATAAGATACATTAATAAATGTTGGAAAGGATAGACTATTCGTGGCTCTCTTCCGACTCAAGACCAGCTCATTCTTCAGCTTGCCTCGTGATGCGTCTTGTGTTGTAAGGCTGCTGAATCTTTGGACCACATTTTCCTTCAATGTGAGTTTTCTGTTCAGCTATGGACTGCTATATGTGCTTTTTTCGGTCGAACCTTGCACTTAATGGACACAACGGAGGCTCAACTTGTTTGGCTTCAGAGCAAAGATTTAGCTCCCAAATTAGGGAGCTTTGGAAAGGCGCTTGGATCTCCGGACTATGGTCTCTTCGGAACAATATCATCTTTGATGAGGCCGTTCCTAACATACACAATGCTCTTCGAAATCTTTGGCTGTGTCTTTGGGAAATGGCACCTCTGTGCAAGGGCACAATGTGGAACTCCATTGCCGAACAAAATATCCTTCTTCAGCTGCACATTGTGCCTCGTATGCCTCGCGCTCCCAGAATTATTTCTGTTACTTGGCAACTTCCCCCGGAAAATTGGCTGAAAATCAACTCGGATGCTTCGGTGCAGAATGCGGCTTCAGGGGCACCTGCGGTTTTCCGGAATCACCATGGCCACTTCCTTGGTGCTTTTGGAGAACCGGGCTCTTTCAAGTTTGCCTTTATTGCCGAACTTCATGCTGCGATTAGAGCTATTATCTTCGCTACGGAAAGGGGATGGCACTCGGTATGGCTTCAGACTGACTCAACTTACGTCTTCAAATTTTCAGGATTAAAACGTTGCGTGTTCCATGGAATTTAGCTGGCCTTTGGGTTCGTGCTATTGAGCTCATGTCTTTAATGCGGGTTTTTGTTTCACGTGTTTATCGTGAAGGAAATCATGTAGCGGATTTGTTAGCTAATGCTGCTAGATTTTTAGATAATTTTGTTTGGTGGGATGAAATCCCAGATTTTGCTTTTGTAGCTTTTCGTGATAACCTGCTAGGCCGGAGCATGTTTCTGTTTAGCTGACCTTTCTTGTATTTTCTTGTTTTTTTTTCAATATAGTTCTTGGGGGGGAGGGGCGGGTTTGGGGTCGGGTTTCTGGGAGTGCCAACCTAGTTGGGATGTCCAGTCCCTCTCCTGACTCGTTTCCTAATTTCATTCAAAAAAAAAAATATCCACCCATAATATGTTACTTAAATTTCATGTAAAAACTCAAGTTTGACCTGAGTAGATTGCAAATATCCATAGCATTTGATATAAATATAAAATCTAATTGATATTATTTAATATCACACTTCATCTAGGTAGATAAGAGAGTGATATATAACATTAGATTTTTATAGTTTACGTGTAAATATGTTATATTTCTACTTTCGTTTATTCATAATCGAATAGTTGATTAATATTTCACACAAACATTATAAATTGATTTTATACATGTCATGAAAATGCTTATCATGATCTTTTTGTCCAAATATCAACCACTAATTTTTTCGTTGAGTTTTTCAAATCGTCATATATGACTAATTGCACATTAATACAAGACGTATTAAGCATTTGAAATGACTAATTGCTTGCCTCTTGTTAAATTATGTTTTTAATTTGATTAAGAGACTAACCAACACTTTTTTTGGTTGTATAGTCCGCAAATTTATTGATTATAAGCCAAAGCAATGAATGTGCATTTGTTGCTTTGGCTTATAATTCTATCTTTTACATAGACAGTTGTTGAGCTATTGCAATGGCAGAAACAATGGAAGGTCAATATAGTTATGGACGAGATGCGACTTTACAATTATCTTTATCCCATTATGTTATCATTCTTAACGATTCGGTGATTAGCTTTAAAAAGGCAAATGAGGTTCTTGTGGCGGGTGGAATTTCAAGAGGCGCATATCCATTTCAAAAACGTAAACAGCCTAATCCTCCACATGTACAATTTAAATTCAATTCTTTAATACGAGACATGCTATAAAATTATAGAGCAAGAGGAGATAGATTGATAACTGGGATGAGTTTCATAGTAGAGTTACATTACATTTACAACAATATAACAGAACAGTCTACTCTGTTCATCAGAAAATATCTTGATATTCCTATATTTATTGAAATTTGACAATAGTTCAAAATCAAATTTATCATTGTTGAACATGAAAACGGTTACAACAATTTCACTATGATAAAATAGAATACAAGAAAAGAACGGACAATGAAAGAAATCGAATTGGTAATGCAAGCAAAAGAGATATGAAGTGTTCACTAGTTCAAGCATAAACAAATTTCAGAGATTGACATATGTTGAAATTTTCTCTCAACAGTGAATGTGAACAGTCTAATCATATAATCGACGCATGAGATCTTCTTTTTCCTCAGTATAATCACAAGCTTCATACACAGTTCATCCCCAATACATCACACAAGCTTCATATACTCACGCTCTTGTATCAGAAAAGATTTGACAACAAATATTAATTTCATGTCTCGTATTCTATAATACGAGACATGAAGTTAATATTGTAGATTTCATATTTTCATGTCAATAATGTCAATATTTATGGTCATCTCATAATTTTCACTATCAATATTAATTTTTGAAGTTTTTACTCTGGTAGTGTTTATTCTTTCCTTTTGTTTAAATAGTTTTTCATATGGCTTGTCCATGATAATCTTTACAAATAAATTAAAATAAGCTCTAGGTGGAACACGATTTCCACCATTTTAAATAACTTATTTATAGTTTCAGCTTTTATTAATCTAATAATATAAGTGAGGTTTGATTTTCCCTCAAAGTGATAATCTTTACAAATAAACTAAAATTAGCTCTAGTTGGAACACGATTTCCACCATTTTAAATAGCTTATTTATAGTTTCAGCTTTTATTAATCTAATAATATAAGTGAGGTATAATTTTCCCTCAAAGTTCCCGAGGTTTAGTTAAAATTAGTCAAAATTGGGTAGAGTCGAACGAGTGTTCTAATGTTTTAACATGTCTAATCGTAACAAAATTGGGAAGTCGGATGAGTGTACTAATGTTTCAACATTACATTTGCAATAAAATGATGACTATAGCTTTCTCATAGCTGTTGTATATTGTAAGGCTTTATTGTAACTTTTATAGTGTAAAGATATTTGTTGTTGACATGTAATTAGTTAAGTTGGCTATGCATTTTGATCTTAATTTGTTTAGCTTATAACTCTCTTTCTTTCAAAATTTTAACAGATAATTGTTGGGCTATCGCTATGAGGGAGGTAGTTGAAGGTCAATACAATTGTCAATGGAAGAGAGTAGCTGTTTTTGTCCTAACACCACAGTACATGATAGATTTGGCCGGACTAGATATGATGTTGGATATTTTAGTATAATTGGGTAAACTAAGTTGCCAATATGTCATAATAATTTATCGAATAATTTGGGGAGTGCAAAGTGCACGATTATTTGAAAATTATTATGAAATATTAAGTATTCAAAGTAATAAATCTGCCTGTTGCAACAGTTAGTTAGCAACAGTTTTAAAACTGTCACCAAAAAATGCTGTAACTAATAGAGTCAGTCTAGTGCACGAGGTCGTGTATTGTGGTGCACGACGTGCGCCGTAGACTCTGTTGTAACCAGTCTAGTGAACGAGGTCGTGCATGGTAGTGCACGTCGTGCACGGTGCATTTATTGGCAAAGGTTTTTGGAAAAACCGACACGACTGTGTGCGAATTCGCAACAGTTTACTGGAAAGTTGTGTCTTTTCGGGTTTTGGCCTATATAAAGGTATTTTTGGCGTGTTTTATGGAAGATTTTCAAAGATTCTCATAGAGAATTCTGGTGACATCTTTTGGGAATGCTTTGAGGCGGTTATTGGTAACAAAATTATGCAATTTTATAGCAGGAAAAGAGAGGAGGGGCTCATTGTGCGTTGTTCCTAATATTCTCTTCTTGGTTCTAAGACTTCACAACATTCAACGTCAAGTTCTTCCAACAATCAGTCTCTGATTTTATCCCGTTGAATTTTCGGATTAGAACCCCGAAATAGTTTCAATCGGAAAGTAACTACACGACTTCAGAGATTTCCAAGACGTTGTTTTTGGTGTTCATCTTCTTCGAGTGGTTTTCTGGTGGGGTTCATCATTTTCAAAGGTAACTTATCTAACAAACGATTATGAAATTTTTCTTCAAGTTTGTGGCTTTCAGGCTTTAGTTCGGAGGACTTTCATGTGAGTATTCAAGTGGCTTTCTCTTCAATTTCAACCATTCGTTCCGAGTTCATCTTCAGAGGCAAATTCCCCAACAAACGATTGAAACTATTGTTCGATTTTCTGGAGATGACGAATGGTAAATTGTGAAGGAGATGTTTGTTCCCCATGTCTGAGTTTGTTGATAATGAATATAAGTCGATGTTTTCAAAATGTTTGAAAATTGATTGAAGAATCAAATGTGACTGAATAAGGTACGCTTCTGTTGATTTATTCAATTTTGTTTTGGTAGTATACCAATGGTTATATTTTAGTCAGATTTGAATGCAAGTTTATGTCCACTGATGAATATATTTTGGTGGAAATCACAATGTGAAAATTCATGATGAATTGACATTCAATTGATTTTGAATGGAGTTAAAGAGATGGGATATAAATTCAATGTGATTGGTTATTTATTTCTCTTTGGAATTCATCATGTGATTATATTCATTAATTTGAACATATTTTGATTTAGTTTAATGGACATTGATGTTGATGTGAATGGTTGAGCATATGGGAGAGTATGTATACCATGTTTATTGATTTTGTTTTCAAAATCAAAGAATATACATAATAGATGTTTGTGGCGTCAAGATGGATTCTTGAAGAAGTTGTAGTCACGATCGCAACTTGTTCTTGTGATCGCGACTGGTTGTGATTCAAATAGAATGGTTTGTGATGTAAATCACAATCATGACTTGATATATCTATTATCAAGGGGATGGGATTTATTTACCACGATCCTAATAAAGGATTCATAGAAATTTCTTGAATAAAATATTTCTTGGTTATGTCCGAAGAGAAATGTTAGCTATGTTGTATTCAACTATTTTGCATTCTTGTTAAGTCATTTGGTGGTTGACTATGATTAAAAGGTACGTTTTTATTTAAGTTTATGGTATTTTGTATTTCATGAGATTCATTTGAAATTGATGCCATGTAAAATTATTTTATAGTACTGTGTTAAAATTCTATGTAGTTATGAGAGTTTTTCTCTTTGAATTTTATCTAAATGTTGAATCTGCAAAAGAATTATGGGATACTTTGGAAGCCAAGTATATGACAGAAGATGCTTCTAGTAAGAAGTTTCTTGTGAATGATTTCATTAATTACAAGATGGTTGATACTAGATCTGTTATGAGACAATAATGAATTGTTGAGAACTTTGGGATAATTTACCCAATATGAGATGGAAATAGATTAATCCATTTCGGTGTCTAGTATCATTGACAAGTTGCCACC
>CAOJBJ010303682.1:0-13241 GCA_948291685.1 Euphorbia celastroides | reverse complement strand
AAGGGAAACAATGTAAAACATATATATCTATAGTGTAAGAGAATCTGCAACATTTGAAACATACTTATTTGGCAATTAGGGCCAGTGAGTAATAGACAAATGATATGACGAAAAAGAAGTGAAAACATAATCCCTAAAGAGAGCTAGCTTTCTTCCAAATTAAATAAAGGAAATGGTGGATCGACAATCGGGGAGATGGAAGAGGACTTTAGGGGGGAAACAGAGTACATAACTAGATGCCGCTATTCTTCCAATTTTCTGAATTTTATCACACCATTACATATGGTTTGGAATGAGGTTTTGTTGAAAGCATGGTTCTGTTCTCAGCCCCAAACTAACCGTACAACTGGTGAAGACAAGGCCGTTCATTTAAGGTTCAGCCTATTTGTTCATTGGGACTCGAGTTGGGTTTAGTCAGTTTTTCACAGAAAGTATCATGTCCAAACCTGTTTCAGCTCATGATTAGAACTTCTGGTTGGAACAGGATTTTTTTAATCATTCTCAAGCCCGACATATGGGCTTATAAAAACTATTAAATATAATATAAAAATATAAAATTAAATATTTTTTAGTTGTTCGGTAGGTTCGGATTAAGCTTAAGTATTTATATAAAAATTAAGGCCAATTCGTAGAACTTCGAGCTTCCGCAAGCTCAGGATCAGGTTGGATTTTAATGTAAGGAGTGCTCATGATCCATTTTCTTGGGTCGGGCTGAGTGGGTAGCCTAGCCCTTGGTCGAACTAGATGTTTTTTAAATATATTAAAGTAATAATATATAAATACTTTCTTCCCTTTTTCGGAAGAAAAGGAGGACCGGACAAAATTGACGAAACGGAAAAATCAAGTAAATGGAAAGTAAAAAACAAAAGATGAATTCCATTTTCACTTTAAAGAGACATGCTCTCAGTTCTTCTGGAACAATCACAAACACTTTTTTGATTATGGATCTATTAATAGAAATTCAATGAGTAATTTAGCTTTTAAGTTGTATTCTTGAATAATCTCATTTTTCAATCATTCAACCATTTCATTTTACCAAGTTCAATGTTAGTTAAATTAGTCAAAATTTATATATTTCGATGCAACAAGATGTTACTTGTAACCAGTAGTTTTGTTGGTTGGTTAATTAGTCACAATTTATTCATGAAATGGGTAAATTACATTTCGAGATTCGGTTTTCATCAAAAGTCAAAAACTCCAAAAAAGTAAGCTATAAAAATATTGTAATAATATAAATCAACAAGAACATAAACTAATACAAGAGTAGAAGACAAGATAGATGGAGATAAAATAAGTAATCTCTTATTCATATTAACCATATAGAAGAGTACAAAATGCCTTAATTTATAGACACAAGTGAGGGAATGAAAGGACATAAGTTATATGAGTTATTACTCTCATAATAGTCATCCAATTAATAGAATATAAATTATATATTTATAACACTTCCCCTTTGGATGACTATGCAATATGAATATGCCTCGTTAAAACCTTGCTAAGAAAAATCCAGTGGGACAAAAAACTTAGCGAAGGAAAAAGAGTACAGTATTCATATGCAATTTTACTTCCAAAAGAACAATGGTCAAGACATGTTCTTGAGCTGTCACATTCCAATATTATGTTTGTGCCTTTGCTGGACTGTCACTTGATATAAATTTGTATATGTGATCTTGATAGGTCTTCATGAGATCATGAGTATAAGAACTCGAGTGAAATATGTTTGGTTCCATCTCGAATGAGTCGCCGTTGTGTCGTGTGATTCACACTGCATTATCTTCATATAATATAATAGACTAGTTCTTCTATTGTAATCTGTCAAATAATCAATTGAAAAACGAAAACAAATTTTTACTCTCCCAAGATTTTTCAGTTTTAATAATAGAGATCTCTTCTATTGTGTTCATAACATCAACATAAACTACAATAATATCAAATCTTTGAAGTTCGACAAAAATATATTTGTCAAGACTTTACATAATATGCTTTAGGCATAATAGATTCTTTCAACGATATAAGAATATATATTCTTCAAGAATATACAAATCAATCATTTGTTATATATCAACGCATATTCTTCAGGAATATATCAAAGTTATCAAAAGAAAACAATAACATAATATAAAACTAAAATTTAGATGATAGAGTAAAAAGAATACGTACCTTAGACAATATAAAAAATAAGATTATAAGAAATTAAAAAATAAATATCAGCACAAATAACATTATATTTTTAAATATCTTTCACTTACACTAATATATTTGATTCTTTCATTTTCAACAACCTCAGGTGCTCACACTTGTAGTAGAAGTTATTAACCATATATCCTCGTAATATATATAATCTTTATTGTCGATAAAATTTTGAGAATTTATATCTTATAAACCAACTGGTTATCCATGCTTCAAGCGTGCTACGTAGCGCTTTTATTTCAATTTGATGATGAAGCATTTTACAAAATTACATATTTACTTTCTTCCCCTAAATTTGGGAAAATGCTTTCATCAAAATTTCAATATGCAAAATCTTGCAATAAATATATATTCTTTCAAAGATTCATGATACTTATCTTATAAATATTCAATCACTTTTGAGGACTCATTATAATACGTTATAATGAGGTTATAGGGACATATATATACATCATACCTCAAAAACTCTCAGATCATAATTATTGTACTCGTGATTATACAAGCCAGTGTAGGGGAAATAATAATAATAACAAGTTTGTAATATTGCATATATCAAACTCATATGATATATCCGCACAATCATTGTTCGTTTAACTAAATACACTTCAAAATATGGTTCTGCCTGACCATATGAACATATGTCAAATTTTCATCTTGATCAACATAAAAACATATATATAACTATATAATTAAATATCAACGCCGATTGATTTTACTTCTTCAAGAAGTACTAAATAGTTGATATCGTGGATGAATCGGTCCACACATGTCACATAATATATTCGAGATTCAATTCCAACCTTACTCCAAGAAGGTCTTAGAACAATTTTTACGAACAACAACGCAAAGAAACTTCAGGTTCCTTGAAGCGTTTTTGCAGTTTTATTGCCATTGTAATTACACGATGACCCAGTCAATCGTACTAAATTTGATAAGTATCTGAATATAAAATTCTAGTTTATATTTAAATTGGTCTCACGACATGTCTATAACACATAGATGTCCTTAACGTTTTTACTTGCATTACCAATAAAATATTCATTTCTTGGAATATCTTTCAATGCTTTATCAATTTCAACAAGAATTTGGTAGAAATAATGCATTATTTATAATAAATTTGTATATTAGTATTAGCTCTTCTAGGTCATTAAACAACTTGTTTGTCCCCTTAACACATAATTTTTACTCCTTTAGAGCATTCAACAAATTTTTTTTCACCTTAGTATACCTTAATGGCTCTTCAGGAGCATTCAACATCTTTCCCCTTAGTACATCAATAGTAGCTCTCCTAGAGCTTTATTCAATCGTTATGAAACTCAATGTAACGGTGTCATTTTTTCACTCATTATCAAAATATGATAAATTTGACATCTTTACCATATACAAATTATTTCATTATCTTTCATGTAAATCAATTCATTTCTCTTGATTTTCGACTAATGGTGGTTTCCATAATAAGAATTAGTGCTTCACTTCTAGTGGTTTTCATAACATAAATTTGAAATTTTTTCCTTCAACATATCACTATCGGCTCTTTTGGAGCACTCATAATTTTTGTGATAGCTATTATCGACAACATATTTCACCCATTTTTGGAGTATAAATACCATATCACCATTTTATGATAAACAAATTTATTCTAATTCTTTGCCGTCAATTAATACTAGTAGAAATTCATTTCATTGGCCTTTTCCACTTCTAGTGATTACTTTTCTCATTAAATTTCTTTTCCACTTCGAGTGGTTATTAGTCATCAATATCACTTATTCACTTCTGATAAAAATTATTTGTTTATTCTATGTTCACTTCCAGTGAAAATTATTCATGATCAATTTATTTTCTCCACTTCAGGTGGATGTTGTTCGTTAATTCAATGTTTCATTTTAAGTGAAAATTATTCACCAATTCAATCTTCCACTTCGAGTGGAAACTCAACAACCTTATTTTTCCACTTTAGATGAAAATTGCTAGTCACATTTTTCAATTCAAAACTTTTACAATAAGGTTTGCAGGATCTTCAATAGTCGACTATTACAATTTTAATATATCTTCAAACAAAATAGTATAGACTACTTTTCATAATTGAAAAATAAAAATACAAAATAAACTCATAATAGATTTCACCATCTCTTTGATCGACTCCAGCTATAAAAATTGCGAATCATGTTGAGAAAAAGAGTTCCTCGTATGCCTAAAATTTTATGAACAAAGAAAACCTCAAACAATTAGACGATTCTTGCATATAAGATTTAGAAGAATAACAACAATAAAAGAATTAGAGATAGATTAGTAAAACTTACCCGTATTAGATTTTCCATCATATCAATTGAGTGATATTCTTGTATCGATCGAGAGAGCGAATTCGTGCTGATAACGTGTTGTAAATAATATAAAGAAACAAGAATATAAACTAATACAAGAATAGAAGACAATATAGATGGAGAGAAAGTGAGCAATCTCTTATTGATATTAGCATATGTACAATGAACAACAAGCCTATATTTATAGGCAAATACAAGAAAATGAAAAGGCTTAAGTTACATAGACTAATTACATGTTATCAATGGACATCAATACACTTTAATATATATGTTCCATATATTAAACATATATATTTACAACACTAAAGTATAAAAGTTGGTAAATTTAAGACAATTTCCACTAAATCTTAATGACTGAAGTTTGATATATTGTAGGTCTTATAAACAGCAACAATTAAATCCCTATTATTAGATTTAAATTACAACTTTACCAATTCTAGTTTATCCTTTTTCTTTTTTATTAAATGAGAATATTATAATATTAATAGTTAAGGCAAAAATTTATTTATTAAAAAATTAATTAAAGTTTCTGCCGATATTTCTTATAAAAGTGTCTTTTATTTCTATAACATATAGCGTCTCTACTTGACATCACAACAAATTTGTTGGTAGCGATGTGTTTTATGAAGCAATTGTTCGGCATCTGTACAAAATATTGTTTTATAAATCAGTCATATTACATGCTTTATGCCAATTATACACCACCAAACAACGTTGTATAATCTTTCAATTTTCCTAGAAACTAGTCAAACTACATCAAATGATACTATTTGATTGAAGCAGCAGAACAGTTGAGACAATATAAGCTGGAAAGCATCAAACAAGTACTCTGAATTTCAAACTAGAGACCACACCAAGTTAAACAAAAGCAGAACAATCTCCATAGCCAAAACACAACAAACGAGTTCGAGTCAGAGGAGGTAAAAGCCGTCCCTTTGAACAGGTTTCGAGTCAATTTCTATATTAGGAGTGTGACAAATTTTAGCCCAATCCTCAGCAGAGTTGTCCTTGCATCTTTCTTCCAGCTCTGGACTATCCTCAATAGTCAAATCTTGTAAAGCAACAAGCAACAACTCCATTGTAACTCCACACTTTCAGTTGTTTCAAGTTTGAATTCGGGCATAATTCTTCAATTCCCGTTTCCTCATCGGTTGCACTAACATCATTGTTCTCATCCTCGGACTCGCCCCAATACAATGTCAGTTTCTGAAGTTTTTGCTTCAAACTCAAACGAGCTTCGGTAAATTCAGATGCAACATTTTTCATGTACCTCAAATTCTTGATTTCCAGTTCACCCCTCAAGTTGTTCAGCGAATGTAGTTCATCAAGACTGCCACCAGAATGTTTATTTGATATCACAAGATCAGATACTGTCTCGAGTCGTGTTAGTTTGCCAATACCCCGAGGCGTATGGCTCAACTTATAGCAGCCACGAGTGTCGAGATCTGTAAGATTGACCAACTTTGTGATATTGCTCGGCAATTGCTCGAGATTTGTGCACCCTTCTAGTTTTAGCACTTCCAAATTTAGTAGACCAATGACTGAATCGGGAAGTTTCTTGATATACATGGCTTCTGAAAGATCGAGATGTCTTAGATGCTTTAGTTTATCAATGGAACTCGGCAGTTTATTGACTTCCAAACGAGATAAACTGAGCACCCTCAAACATCTCAACTTGTGAAACATTTCATCAATTTCCTCTTGCTTGGTTTCGAGTCCAATATCCTGTGTCAAAATCGTTCGGATCTTTTTTGCCTTCAACAAGGAAGACGAATATTGTGAGAGATAGTTTGGACCACCTCGAAATGACATGTGTCGAGTGCTATCTTGAATGTGAATCGTTCTCATATGCGATGCATAAAAGTTCTCCCCTGCTACTAAAACCGCCAAATCATGGATCATGTCGTGCATTTTGCAGTACTCGATATTGCCAAATCCGTCCTTTTCCACGTCTTGAAAGAAGGACAACCAGTAAAAATCCATGAAACACTGAAAGCCTGCATCTCGAAGACACTCACTTGACTCTGTTGACTTGAGGTACCCTTGGGCCCGCCATAGCTGTATCAATTCGTCCACCGGAATCTTAAAGTCTTTCGGGAACAAGCTAGCACTGCTTATAGTGGGAAGGGAGATGGTTGTAACTCAACTTAAGAACCGAAAAAATGTCGTCGTTGTGCAATTCCATGTTCGAGAGCTCGTTATCTTTGAATAAAACCCACACAGATTCCGGATCTTTGAAATACATCGCTCCTCCAACCGTCATTATGGCTAAAGGAACTCCACAACACATTGCAACAATTTCCTTCCCAATAGCTTCGAGGCTAGGATTCACCAGTTGCCCCTGCTTGAATGCCATGTGTCTGAACAACGACCAACTGTCGTTTTTAGATAAACCGCCTATTTTATGTGTGAAAATAGGCCGACTCATCTCTACAACCTTTTCAAGCCGTGTAGTAATCAAAATCTTACTTCCTCTGGCTCCACTGGCTAACAACTCTAAGGCTTAACCATTTTCCAGACATTGTCCAGCACTAGCAGATATTTCCTCCCTCGAATATAATTATGCAGTCGAGTTTTCAATTGGTCCATGTCGTCGGTATCTCGAATAAATCCAGTTGCAGATTCCACAAAAGCTTTCACCACAAGTTGCACATCAAACTCGTTAGAAACGCAAATCCAGACCCTCGAATAAAAATGATTTTGAACAACGTCATCGTTATATGTAAGATGAGCAAGAGTAGTCTTTCCTATTCCTCCACATCCAACAATGGCAACAACCGACACATTCTCTTCATAATCGGGACTCAACAATGGCCTCCTTTTCCCTTTCTCTACCAATAACAACTTTGGGTGGAAAAGAGTCGGTTTGGTCCCTCCCATTATAAACAAAGCGCCTCGCAACAACAGAACACTCACTTAAATGAAAGTTGCTCTTTTCAGCGGCAATTTCATCTAATCTTTGTCTGAGCTTTCTGATCTTAGGACCCATTTTTAGACTGAAAGCAAACTGGTTGGAACTAGAGAAGAAATGGCGAACCTTTTGTTGCCTTAAGGCCTCGGTAGAAAGCTCATCAAGCAAGTCATCAACATCATACAATTCTTCTCTCAGAATTTTGAGCCAGTTTTTGACTTGAAGATTGTGAAGGGACTGCTCCTCTGCATCGACAAGCACGGGTTCGATTGCTTGAGTTTGTCAAGCTCCTTGCTGAGACCCGAACAAAACCCGGAATCATTGAAGGAAAAAGAAGAAAACTTTGATATGAGTTCAACAATTGATTCAGCCATTGCAGAGAGTAAGAAAAACAGGGAAGATTGGATTAAATGGGAGTGTTTGAAATCAATTTGATGTTTGGAGTATAGGACATGGAACCCATGCTCATTGATTAATACTTAATTCAAAAGTTAAGAATAATTAGTGTGGAAAAAAGATTAATTAATCGCTTCTTTATTAACAGATCTAATTATATTCTTCTTTTTCCTCAAAGAAAAGATATTCTAATTCCCAAATCACAGTTTAATTAGAAAGTACATTATAAGGAGTACAGGTTGTTGGTGAGGATTTTATTTCAGTTCACTTTTGGCGAAGACATTTGTTCTTGGTGGGGATTTTATTTCCCAAACACCACGTATTTAATATTTTTTTTATGAACACTCGTAACTACTCAACCTTTGGATATAAAAGAGAGTATTAAATACTCGAGTTTTGTAAAAAAACCCAAGTCTTTTTCTTTCATCTGGAAGTATCACAATGGATTATTCGGACAACATAAGAGTCGAAACACAATTTGTCAAAATGGAATAGCAATACAATCTCACAACGGATATTATTGGAATAGCAATACAATCTCACAATGGATATTATTCGGACAACATAAGAGTCGAAACACAATTTGTCAAAATGGAGATCATATCATTTCAAAAAAGAGCAAAACTCATAAATATTTCTGGTGTAATCGGGCTGAAAGTAAGCCGCAGATCACCATAATTCACTCGGCAAAGAACAAAATTTCCTGATACATAATGGCACCTGAAAATAAATAATTGCTCATCAGCCAATGATATCCCAACACGTCAGTTATATTGAAAAAATTTACATATTAGACACGCTTACATGTTATAGAGGTCACTTAGGGGTGCTATGGAAACAATGGCAGGTACTCCAGCCCTGTTTTTTCGGGCAATCCCATCATTACATTCAGATTTTGTAGAGCTTGCCCGGATGCTCCCTTTACAAGATTATCAATCTGAACAATTCGAGAGATTAGCCAATGTCAAAGTGAAAACCGAAAAAGTTATGCAGAATAAAAGAGTAACCGATACATACAACTGATATAACAATTGCCCTTCCAGGGATTCGATCTGGGAAAACATTGATATAACAGTAATTAGAACCTCGAACATCATGGGTTCGGGGAACCACTCCTTTCTCCAGAACTTTCACAAATTCTTCATTCTGAAATAAAATTTTGACAAAGAAAATCAATCAACTCTTGATCACACCCCTAAATAAATACAAATACAATCACTTCATATCCAACCCTGAAGTTTCTAAATCGAGAATAGGCACTCAATATGCTCCATTTGAATAGGTTAGGTAATAATAATAGGACAGGTACCAAAGGGGCATTCTTAGTATAGAACAACAAAGCATAATAATGTTTAATGGGAATATAATATGTGCTAATAATGTCCAACAATTTGGACAAGTCAAATAAAAGCTAAGAATATTTAAAATGTACCTCATAGGAAACCTTCAATTGCTCGTACAAATCCTCAGCTGTCACTCCCGGAGCCATTTCCACATATATAGTAGATTGCATCCCACGAGTCTAAGGAGAGAGACAGAGAGGGAGAGAACATTAATGATGAATTCTTACATAATGGAAACATAATGGATCACTTTCATCAAGCTTGTAAATTACTCTTACCATCGGCATCAAGTGTGGGGTAAAACTGACTGTTACTTTTGAATTTGCAACATCAGACAGTCCCTGTTCAATCTCTGGAACTGCACGTTAAAAGAAAAAAGATTTCAATTATAGATCCCAAGATTTGGCAAGAGTCAGAAATCCTTTGTAAAAGGTATTATATGGTTAGGTAATACAGAAGGGCCTAGTTTTTCAAATAAAAAATTACCATGACGATGCCCTGTAACTCCATAAGACATAATTCCCTCGGTTATTTCAGTGTAAAGATTTGACACCTTGGCACCACGCCCTGCATATTTTACCAGCCAGTAAGATGGCCAAGAAATCGAAGCAAGTATTTTCAACAATAACATAATGCTACTAAAAATATACAAGATAAGACAAACACGAACCTGCCCCACTTACACCGGATTTCGAGTCAATGATGATATTTTTATGTTCAATCAGATTAGCCTAAATCAACATCACACCATCAGGGACTCACATGAGTAATGGAAAAATCAATTAGTCTTGCAAATATTAGCAATTGAATGCATGTATATCAAACACAAATAATCTCAAAGTCAAAACTAATCAAGCATTAGTTTTGTTGCAAATTAAAAAGATGAATTTATACAAAAAAGAAGGCCAGAAAGTAAAATCATTTAGCTGTTCGGAGATGTTTCTTGGAATTCGTTTTACTAATAAATCTTAAGCATGAAATATGATAAAAAAAAACAGATACGAACCTTTATTAAAGGAATAAGAGGCAATTGAATTGAAGTTGGATAGCACCCAGGATTAGCAACCAAGCGTGCATTTTTTATTTCATCTCTGAATATCTCGGTCAAACCATATACAACCTCTTGCTAGATCCACATAAGTAAGTTCTTTAGCATAAGTTCATGGATTTGAAAAGGCAACTTACACTTTAGGAAGACAATACAAAAGAGATAGATATTAAGTACCTAACCTGTAATTCGGGTGCTCTATGTGGCTGGCCATACCACTCTTCGTACTCTGAAATATCCCTAAGTCGAAAGTCCTGATAATATGTTATAATATCATGTTATTGATTCTAGGAATTACTCAAAAAGTTCAAACTACTGAGTATCAAAAACATACAGCAGAAAGATCCACTATCTTTAACCCCTTTGGAAGACCCTTGATGATCTCCTACAGCATATACAAAAGAAGTCAACGTTTGAAACAAAATGGTCTACCAGAAATTCAGCTTATTATGGTTAGCTTCTGGATAATTAGAAAGATATATTCAAATCATGGGAAAGAAGAACCTACTTGTGTTGTTCCATGAGGCAAACAACAGAACACAGCATCTACACCAGAAAAATCAGCATCATTTGTAGATACCATAACAGGCAGACCCTGCAAAAAGTTGAAAAGAATTAAAATTTAAAATTATGCAATGAAAGAATACTTTATTTGAGTAGTTCGATGAGTCATACCTTCTGTGTAACAAAATGAGGGAACACTGACTCGATTGATTTACCAGCATTTCTATCAGCCGTCATAACAGTAATACCGAAAGATGGATGATTTGCAAGTAGTCGAATAATCTGGACATCAAAAAGGAAGATGTCATCATTTCATCCTATTCTTTAGTTTTATTTTAGATGCAATCCCCATAACATTTAAAATCAAAATTCATGCCTTTGAACAGTGAAAATTTCTGAAAAAGTATTTTGAAGCTGCAGTAGCTACACACACAGATGAATATCATCCTAATTCACCAAAGTACTGCCTTTTCACAACTGAAAATATAAAATCCTCTTTTCCTTCACAAATTGAAGAGGCGGACATGAAGACCAGGCAAAGAAAGATTTGACATTACACCTCTCATGCTCTTCAAGAGAATAAAAGACGAATTAATTCCTAAAACCCACAAAAAGTCGATTATCAAATTTGACAAACCTCTGCACCAGTATAGCCGCTAGCACCGAGAAGAGCAACTCTCACTTCCTTTTCCTGCTTCGAATTTCGAATCATCAAGTTTCTAGGTGACAGTGCCCTTGGCCTGTACCCATTTCGCTTGCTCAGCTTTGAAAAATTGACTTCATCCTGAAATGAAAACGAACATCCCAATTACCACCTCAAATCGGGACACAACAGTAGAAAACATTGCGAAAGTGAAAATCTTAATCGTTGATCACTGACCTTCCACAGGCAACCTCTGTTGCTGGAAATTGAATGAAGAAAAGAAGAACTCATTTTGACTAGAGAAACTGTGAAGTTACAGTATAGCGTTATGAGATTGAGAAGTTGTAGGACTTTTGGATTCTTTAAAATTGACAAAACCCTAGTCTCTGTGAGTGAAGTGGTTTTTGAAGATGGAATTGAATTCGAATAAGACGTATGTCATGTGATTAGGAAGTTAGCTTCAAAAGAAGTTTCAATTCAACCCTTCAAAATTTGGAAAAATTAAGATCTGACTCCTAACTTTTAAAATTTCATAAAAAATGCATCGAGTTACCCATTTCAATTTATAAAACGGAAACCTACCTCTTCTATTTTTATGAACCATACAGTTGTTACATTTATTATTGCAATTGGTATTGTTTTTACTTAACATGATAATTTGTCTCCAAAAACGACCAAAATAAGTTAGCAAGTTAATTTTGAAAATACTAAATTGCACTATGTTTTTTTGGATAAGTTCAAAAATCCCCCTGATGTTTCAAATTTCAGCAAAATACTCTCTGATGTTTAAAACCAAGCAAAACGCTCCCTGATGTTTTTCTTCGTTATCAAAAGGAGGATCGACCATCCAACTCCAGTTAAATGCTGACGTGGACAAGGAGCAAAATTGTCCAATTTTACTTTTTTAACCTAAATACTCATTAACCTAAAAGTCAAACCCAAATACCCATCAACCCTAACCATAACCCACTAAACCCTGAACCCTAATCCCTTACCGTCACCGGAAAATCGCGATTCCGGCGACGGCGCTCAAAACCGCCAGTAAAACCTCCAACTCGCCGTCGCTCAACCTTCACTGCCGGAATCGCCCTAAATTCGCCGCTCCCTGCCAGATCCCCGCTCCCCGTCGCCGGCCGAACCAGATCTCATCGAGAATCCGGCAAAAAAACTCCATTTCCGCTAATTCAAGCTAGTTGATGGTAGAAGGGGGAGGAGTTTCGGCGATTTTTCACTCTACGGAAGCGCGGACTCGAAGCTGCAACTGCGGCGGAGCCTGTGGCGGGGGAAAAGATAGAAGCGGTGGCGGCTGAAGCACTCGTCTTTCCGGCGGTGGCGACACGTTCAGCGAGCAAGGAGGGTAAGATCTTGCGGGGGCGACGACAGTGAGATCGGCGTCGTCGTCGACGACCAGCGAGATCTAGACCGAATCTCGTTGGATTTCGCCGATTTTTCAAGTCGAATCCGGTGACGGGGTCAGATCTGGCAGGGAGCGGCGGCTTTAGGGCGATTCCGGCAGTGAAGGTTTTACCGGCGGTTTTGGGCGCCGTCGTCGGAATCGCAATTTTCCGGCGACGACGCCGCCGGTAGCGGAGGGGTTTTGGGCCGTCGCCGGAATCGTGATTTTCCGGCGACGGCGCCGTCGCCGGCGGCAATGTGGGATTGGGTTAGGGTTTTAAAGGGTATGGGTTAGGTGTTTGGGTAGGGTTTTGAGGAAAGTGAGTAAATGGATTAAAAATAATGGATTGGACAAAATTGCCCCTTGCCACGTCAGCACTTAACACCTTATGGATGGAAAATCCTCATTTCGATGACGGAGACAAACATCAGGAGACGTTTTGCTTGGTTTTAAACATCAGGGGGTATTTTGCTGAAATTTGAAACATAG
>CAOJBJ010303094.1:0-11857 GCA_948291685.1 Euphorbia celastroides | reverse complement strand
TTTCATTGGTGGCTTTTGAATTCTCGGAGACCGAACACTGCAACTTCTGAAATCTTGAGGCGTAGACCTTGAGTTGTTGGATTTTGATTGGTGTAGCAGTTATCAAGGTTGCTTTTTGCCGGAAACAGGTACTGCGCGTTTCCTGTGTGTCAGGAGCGTCATTCCGTGTTTTCCTTCCCGCCTCCTACTTTTTCAGAGTGCATTAAATGCGCACTTGTCTTTTCCTTGGACCACATTAAATGTGATATACTTCTTGTCGGAACCAGACAGCTGGACATAAGACAAACCTAACTTTTATGTCAATGCGTATGTCCATCTCAGCGGCATTCTTCTCAGTGAGCTTTTCCCATATGCATCGTTGCGCGACTCCTTTCGCTGAGAGTTCCTTTAAGCCAGAGCAAAACGACCTTCAGCGTGGCTTTCGGTATCAGCGAGACTGGTCCAACAAAAACAATAGTTGAATTTATGGTTCTTAAAACTAAACCAAAAAAGTGAAAAATAAAAACAATGAAGAATCAGATAATCGTACTAGACACCACAAACTTACAACAATCAAAACCAAAAATAATATGTTAGAAAAGAAGTATAGACAGATGTAAACATCAATGGAATTTTCGAAAGCAAAATGTCCAAACATTTTGTGGTACTAAGAGCAAATCCAAAGGACACTCCAAATATGGAGTAACTTTATTTTTGGAGTTAGAGGGTTCTCCAATGGTACTCCATTTTGAACTCTAAATATAGAGTTTGTTGTTGTGCTACTCCAAATATGGAGCATGCAATTGCCTAACTCCATTTCTACATATTATTTTTTTTTATTGATTTTTACTTTATTTTGTCATTTATTTTTTTTAAATTCTACTAGTTTCCAGCTTTGAAACTTAAAAATTGATGTAAAATATTAATATAATAATAGTTGGATATTATTCAATAATAAAAGTATTTGTTTGGGAGTTTGAAATAGAGTGATGGTTAGATTCAATGTACTGTAGCAACTCTATAAATAGAGAAAATAGTGTAAAAAATAAAATTTGGAGTAGAAAAAATGAAATAACGATTGGACATGGCCTAATAAAATTTTTCTGCCACAAAATGTTTTTGCTTTTGAAAGCTGCTGCCACGTGTCCCATCAATATGTCCTTCACATTTCTTGTATGGTATCTCCAAGAGCGGAAATTATATGTCAGACGTTCAATATAAATTCTCGTCTAAGAACATTTTCAATTCCACATGACACATAGATCTAAAATCCACAAATTATTAGAGATGCTCTAAATATGAATTTAATTTAGGGATCAATAAACATGTCTCATCTTCAGTGTAAGAAAGGCTAAAGTTACGGATTTACCCTTCATTAACTTTCCTATGTTTTCCATTGTCTTTGATATGATTAATGAAGGGTAAATTTGTAACTTTAACAAGCGTTTTTCTTGTAAAGTTGACATATTTTAAAATGTTATTTAAAATAGTAAATGTCAAACATAACTTTTTTAAGTTGGCAACAATGTACACTTTAACCTCTTTGGTGACATGTATCATCTTGTGATTATTTTGACTTTTCAAATATGTTAATTTTTACTTTTACATCTCCATACAGATTGTGACATGTGACGATGAGGAGATTAGTGCTTATGTTTTTGCCAATTTTTTGAGGTTGATGTGCGCATTTTTTTCCTTTTAGAGGACTTGCTTTGAATCCTGAAAGTTTAGAGGCATTTCAAAAAGTTTTGCCAACTTATGCATGTAGAAATTTATAATTTCGTTATAGTAAATTGGATTCCTTTGAGAAAATTCTATTGAATTTGGAAATAGATAACTGACAGTTGGTGTGGTAAAAATCTGAATTATTGGTCAAAACCAAATCATGCAAGAGAATTGGGAAAATTTTAAAAAAATGGATTTTAAATTATTGGTCCAAATAGCTTTAAAGGGAGAAAAAAAAAGAGATATGGAGAGGTATAAAAGAAGATAATACAGAGACCTAAACTCAGTTTAGGTAAGGGAGAACATTCGGTTTTGCTGAACTGAATTGAACGAAGCGGATTGCTTCAATTGAAGTAATTTGTATACTTAGGAGAGAGCATTCGATAAAAATTATAATAAAAAATCGGTAAATTAATTGAATCGGTTAGTTTCGATAAAATCCAATGTTCACCCTAATTTCAGGCACCCAAACTCTAGTATGGACATAAAATATTGTTGTATACTTGTTGATGCATTCAACAAGAAATAATAAAAAAATTCTATGAAGAAAATTCTACTTATCCTGACATAGAATGTTACTTAAAATAATAAAACTAGTCACTTGTTGAAGTTATAAAATGGTAATATAACGTCAAAGTTGATATCAAGATAAAGAAAAAAAGAAGACTATGAAACTAGAGTTTCAATGAAAGATTGGGAATTGTGACTTTCCAATTAATCCAAACATATCTCTTGTTTTACCCAATCCCAGATCTTCTTGAGTCGTGTGATACATGAAAAAATGTGTGCACAAATTATTTATGGATTGTGATAAATATGATTGTGAGTCAAACCTATTAAATATACATTGCAATCTCCAAATATTAAATGGGATTTCTATACAAAACAAAAATTGTTGGAAGACGACAGAAGTTACATTTTTGTTTGTTGGATGGATTTATAAGGTTCGAGCTTGGTTTGTCGGAAATTTATGGGTTACATGAACTCAAGTCCAATCTGATACACTCTAGAATTTTAAAGTTGGATTGAATTTAGGCCACGCTTGTCTCAAGGCTGGTTGTGATACATAAATAAATTTTTCTTATAAGTTTTTGTGGTTTATTAAATAGATAATTAGACATACATCAACAAAATATATATAAATATGTCCGATATTACATGTTTTGAGTGTGCGGTTTGATATTATTCAAGTAAGATCTTATGTTTGGGTTTTGTAAATGTATAACAATTTCCGCTAGATGACTTACCCAATATAAGCACGTGTGTGATTCGAATCAGGACAAATTAAATATTAAAGTAAGGGAAAAAAATCTAAAATTATAAATTAATAGTAGAATTTACAATATGTATAATTTAAACCATTTAATTTGTATTAATTGTTTAAGACTGTGTAAAATTTTGTTGGAAATTGAATTATAAATAAGTGAGGAATGTATTTAGTAGAATTCAAATATTGATTTTGTCTCATTTAATCAAACTGTGTTGCAAACTAAATTATTTTTATTTAATACTTTTTTATTTTCGAATAAGTATCATTTTTTTGATACGTGTTATTTTTTTATTAAGTGTTATTTTCAATTTCAAATACATTAATAATACATATTTTCTTATTTTATTCTATTAAAATTAATCATTTTTAATTTTCAATACATTAATAATACATATTTTTCTATTTTATTTTTATTAAAATTAATCTTTTTTAATTTTTAATACACTTTTTAATGCTGTCTTGTATTGATTATTGTGTTAAAAATGACTTCATAATCGATACACGTGTTGTTCTTGAAAATTCTTTGCTTGTCCGAATAGCAGCAAGCTTTCTATTTTTGTCGCTAATATAAAGCAGCAATCCATTGAATTCGATTACACGCTTTTGTTTACTTCATCATCTTCCCAAATCCGTGTTCTCTATCTTCCTCAATCTTCTCTGCATACTTCCATTGCGGAAAACTTTTGAAGCAATACAAATGTCTGCCGACGAAGTAATTTCAAATGGCGATTCATTTGGAAAAGTGAAACAGAGGTTTAAGGATCCATCTCTGGTGTGTTCAATCTCCACTCTTCTAATTGTTCTTTTGTTGCATCGATTGTTCGCAGTTCGATTTTGTTATCTGTTAATTTTGTTTTTGTGCAGAAAGTGGCTCAAACGAAAGAAATCATTTCGAAACAAGCGAATCAGACGAAGGAAATCTTGTCTAAGCAGGCGGTGAAGATCGCCAAACAAGCTGAGGAGCATGAGAGCTTTCTTAGCAAGGTTTGCCTCTTTGTTAGACTTTGAAATGGAGTTTTTTCGTTGTTGAAATTGCAGTCGCTTGTATTGCACACCAAGTGTTTGATGTTGGAACTCTGAGAATAGAATTTGAAATCGATTAGCTTTTTTCCTTGGTTTTGCTAGTTGACTCATTTTCTTGGCGTCCTCGGGTTTGGAGGGTTTTGTTTCCTGCTTGGAGCAAGTAAGTTTGCTGTTATTGATGATTGATTAGTTCTTTTGCACAAGAATTTTTCCAAGTTCTAAATTTTTCTGTCATTGATTGACTGATTAGTTCTTTTGTAGCGAAAATATTGCTAAGTTGCCTGCTTGATGATGTTACTGCACTCTGTGCAGGGCCACAGGACATTCCTTATGTTTACTGCGTCTTTTACATCACTTTTGTTCCTCTTCGGTGGATATACTATCGGTTTAAGAAATGGCATTACTATCTTTTGGTATGTTATTATAACTTGTTTTTTCTTGTTGTTTCATGATTATTATTTTCGCAACAAAATAAAGAGAGATAGGACTTCATTCAGGAATCATAGGTAGAAATTGACAATTGATGTTTCCAGTGTCTTGAGTCTTGAGTGTGCATTAAATTTGGTTAATAACCATAGAATTTTGAACTTGGTGCAGCATAAATAAGAAGTTTGATTCAATATGATTTATAGTATGTAATGCAAGTTACATTGGATTTTGGAAGCAGTTTTATCCCGCTAGTATCTTCTCAGGTTTCAGCATGAATGTTACAGTTGTGTTTATGTAGAGCTTGAAACACTATGGATAAGTCATTATTGGCTCTGTATTATATATTTTAATTTTACTCAGACATTAATATAATAAATAGGAAGCTAGAAATCTGTTAATGCAAAGTACATAAACTCATATGTTCTTGTTGTTCAGGACTTCTGCTACTATGCCAACACAATCTCCCTGATTCACCTCCTTCTCTATCCAAAAAATGAAAAGTTGTTCATGGTGTGCTTTTCATTTGCTGAAGTAAGAAAATAGTCCCTGCATAGCTCCCAATCTCCGGTTGATTAATGATATATTTTCTTCCTTATTTCTCTGATTTGTCCTCTTGAATAATGTTGTAGGGGCCATTAGCATGGGCAATAATTGTTTGGCGATGTAGCTTGGTTTTTAGTTCCGCCGATAAACTTGTCAGTGTCCTTATCCATCTTTTACCAGGCGAGTTAACCTTTTCTAGATTCAATTAAATTCTTCAGAACAACATTAATTTCATTCTATAAATAGCAAGTAACAACTTCCCATTTTAGAGTCTAACAAATAATTTTGATTTGCAGGTTTGGTTTTCTTCACTATACGTTGGTGGAACCCTGCAACCTTTGAAGCCATGCATCCCGAGGGGACTTTGCGCAGGGCATCATGGCCATATGTAGTGGAAGATAAACACTTTCTGCTGACGTGGCTTTTTTGGGTGCCCTTATTTGCTTATACTCTCTGGCAAGCGCTCTATTTTCTTATTGTCAATGTCCTCCGAAGGCAAAGGCTGTTACGAGATCCTGAAGTCATGACTTCTTACAGGTAAATAGACCTCTGTTCATTTCCACTAGGCTAAATATATGGATAGCCCCCTGAACTTGACACAAATAGCTTATTGTCCCTTTAAACTTTGAAAAAGTCCCTTCAACAATCCCCTAAACTTGCAAAAAGTGCGTAAATTGGCCCCATACAACTATAAAAAGTGAACTAGTTTGTCGCCTGAATGCCATGTGTTATTTTTTGGTTGGCATGACTTTTCAATGTCATTTTGCTCTCTCCAACCAGTAGTTGACATGTTGCGTTTCGTGGGCAAACTGGTTTTGCAAGTTCAGGGGTTGGGGGTGCATTTGCTTTTCCATTCTGTATAACATTTTTTAACTGAAATGTGATGTTTTTTACTGCCTTCTTTCTCAGAGAGCTCTCGAAAAAGGCGCAAAAGGCGAACAACGTGTGGTGGAGACTAAGCGGTTTGCTGGGTGATAAGAATCGACCGCTGATGTACATTCTACTGCAAGGAATATTCACAGTGGCAACCATGGCTCTGACAGTCCCGATCTTCTTGTCTTATGAGCTTCATGCTGCTTTCCAACTGCTGAAAATCTCGGCTGCTGTTTGGAACGGAGGAACTTTTCTGCTCGATGTGATGCCACGGAAGGTGATCCTCAAAGAGAAGAAGAAGAAAACGGAGAAACAGCCGATGCAATCCCAACAGCACGATGCCTCCCACAATGCAGCAGAAGAAATACCCAATGGAACGGGAACCGACTCTGATGAAATGCATGAGTCCTAATGCAATGTATAGTTTCTCTGATGGCTTAAACATGTAAAGTTATGTGTTAAAGCTGAACCCTTTTTAAGGGAAAATAGATTAGCTGTTGTAGGTTGTTGATGTTGAGTTGTGCTTGTTTTCCAAACTTTTGCCTTTATAGTTTTGTGAAAGGGTGTTGGATTGCGGTTATGTACATGTTAATAAACTTATATAGCATTATCAAAAATTACAGAGGCCGAATGCATCAATACATGCTTATGAACTTGTTACTAAAAATTATTAGTACCGTGAATTTTCAAGAATTATAATTGATCAGTTGAACTCAAAATTTGCAAATAACCGTTTTTAAATTTGCAAATGACAAACCACTAGATTTAATCTAGTGGCCACCATACTTTGTTAGGAAATCCAACAAATGTGGGGTTGTAGGTTCAATCCTCACAATCAACAATTTAGGCAAAATGTCTCCTTATTACTCAAAAAAAATTTGCAAATAACACGAACTAACCCTTCAAATGTTGACGTGATGAATACCTCCATTTTGACTTTTCAAATTTTCATTTTGTTCATCATTTCGACACTGGAAAGTAGTTTTTGTGCTTTAAACAAGTGGAAATAGTGAGATGTAACATTAGACAATTACGAGTTATTTGCAGTTCTTGAAAATTTAGAGTACTTGATGACTTTTAGAAACAAGTTCATAGGAGACAACTTCACAGAGTTATTTGCAGCTTTTGAACATGCAGTATGTTTTTATGGATAAGTTCATAGCAATATTGATGAATTCATCACGTATCATTCTTATATTGTTATACTAAAGCTAGAGTACGAACGTTCTGCAACAAAAATGAATTTAAGCGGGGAGAAACGAGCATAAAATCCAGCATTCCTTGGGACAGAAATCCGACAAATAAGAAGCAATAATCTTCTAAATCTAAAAACCCGAGTTTTTGCCAACAAGCAAATTCAGTTCAGGAGTAATCATACAGTGATATGCTCTTGTCATCGGACACACTAGCAAGGCGACCGCCTCGGGCCCCACTGGTGCCCGCCGGTCTGAACGCCACACCCCACACCTGATCACTGTGGTTACTCATGGTCTGCATTGCAGCCCTCATGCTAAGGTCCCAAAGCCTCACGGTCCTATCACTCGAGCCTGTGGCAATAGCCGCCCCATCAGGGCTCACATCAACGCTCAGCACCCAGCTCGAGTGGCCCGACATGGCTGTGACCAGGCTCTTCCCCTCAGCATCATACATGTGCACATGGGCGTCGTCTGATGCTGAAAAGAGCACCCGAGGGTCGGTTGGGGAGTACACTAGGGACCGGACCGGCATGAAGTGGCCTTCGAGGTGGTGGAGTAGCTTGGCCCGTTCTACGTCGAAGACTGAGATGGTGCCGTCCATTGAGCCACAGGCGAGCCGCCGCCCGTCAGGGCTCCAGGCTACCGATAGGACGAACTTCTTGCTGGTGTTTTTGTCGGCTGGCTTTGGTCCTTCGGGGCGTGGGACCGTTAGGGTTGTAGTCAATCTCCATGTGCTGGTGTCCCATAGCTTGACTGATGCACTACCCCCACCGGCTACTGCAAGTGTGGTACCCTGTAGGCAAATAAATTGTGATAATCTGTGACTTTGAATATGGGATAGGGTTACTGAAAAAAGATCTCGGGGAAAAGATGCATAAAAAAAAAGATTAAGTTATAAAACAATGATAACACAATGAGGCTTTGAGCGCACTTTCATAAGAAAGCATGTTGCTGCCTCTTCGAAAGATGACTTCATATTTCATTTTCAGGTAGATTTAAGGTATCAAGCAAACTGGCACTGAAACAATGAAACAAGAAGCTCATTACTAGACATAACTATGACAACGTTCATTTTGACTGGTCTGAGTTCACTGTATGGAAGCCTTTGAGTCCATCATTTGAGGTTATCACCATTCTGTAAAGTTTCGCACTCTAGGTTCACTTTTGCTTTTGTCTGAAGTCTAAAATGAGCATCAGACAATTGTTCAACAAGATACTGGGTTGAAGGGATCAGCTTTACAAGTCAAACAAGTTAGATCATAGGGTTCACAGTACAGCAAATCTTAAAAGGCTAACTAATTCAGAAAGGCACTGCCTACACCTAACTTCACCAATGTTTGAGATGGAATGAATACATGAACAGATCATTATTTGTATAGCTCGCCTAGTAACTTCACAAACAGAAAAAGTAAATCGGTCAAAGGACTCAAACTCCTTTTTTTTTTTTTTGCAAAATGACGAGCAATTAATGACAATGGATAATCAAAATACAGGAAAAACGACATAGATTCGACTCTCCTGCAACAAGAAGATAAATCACAACTGACTATCTCAAAAAGATTATATCTTAGATTTATTTCTCTACAAATATATCACAGAAAATTCGAAGCAGAATTATTTCATGAATTTAGTAAGTCCTACTGAAACTCATCCAACTACAGAGTACTAAACAGAGAAAAGCAACCACCACAATCATCACAAAGCACGAGAGAATCCACAGCCAATAATACCTTGGAATTGAACTGCATTTGCCAAACTTCGGAAGGAGGAGCTTCAAGAGTGGCAATGCTCGCATTAGTATCAACATCGAACACTCGAACGAAGCTATCGAGAGAAGCGGAGGCGGCAATGACGCCGGAGGGGTGGGCGGCGACGGAGACAACGCCGAGGCAGTGGCCGGAGTTGGTGTGCTGGAGGACGAGCTCGTCGGAGCGCCAGAGCTTGACGGTCTCGTCGAGAGACCCGGTGAGAAGAAGAGCGGGTCTAGATTGAGTGGGGGGAACCCATGTTGCAGCCCATACCGATTCGTCGTGCGCGTTATCGATGGATTTGAGGCCTGCAAGTTTCATTGATCTCAATTTGGAGGAAAGATGAACCCTAGAATCGCGATTTGGGATTTGTTTTGGGGTTTACTGTTGATTTGGGGGTTTTCGGTTTTCTTTGCTGCTTTCTGTTAGAGTGAGGGTACGGTCCGACCATAAACACAAATGTATTTTTTGTTCTTCATATGAAAAGTTCATTAGATAAAGTTGCCTATCGTAATAGCAATTGGAAGAATAATTTCAAACATGCTATGAAAATATTTCTTTCAACTGGTTAATTGTTTATTTTCATTTCATAAGAATTTATTTGAGATTGTTTTCTCTAACTATTTTCTCTGCTTCATTTTGAAAATTACGCTACCAGCAATATATGCAGTATATTTAATTTTTAGAAAACAATTTTGACAGATCTGAATTTATCAATATAAATGATTATAATGTATTGTCAAAAAAATATATGTTGTTATACGAAAAGATTGTTAGATCAAACTTTTGAATAGAGCGACTATAACAAAAATAACAAACAAGTTTTACATAAGATTGAATTGAATTAATAATGACATACAAAGCTTCTATATAATAGCTTATCATTTCCCCAAGCAATTTTTTTTTTTTTTGAGGGATTCCCCAAGCAAATTAGTATGCCACAATTGATGATTTACAAGTTCTTAAAATTCCACCTACATAGTTATTTCACGGGATTACAAAATCCTTTATTTTAATAGCCATTGAATTTAACAATCCGTCATTTCTCAAAATTTTCTATTCATTTCTATTATATTCCTAGAAGATAACCATTTTAAAAATTAAAAGACCGCTAAGTATAGTAAATTAACATAATACTAATAATTACTATTAAATTGAATAAACCTCTCAAATCGTTCATAAGTTCAGTTTAAGGAATTTTGCTATTTATTCTCTAAATCACACTCAACCTTTTTGTTTTAAGAAAAGAGTGCGAAAAGAACTTTTTGAGACAAATGTTTAAAATATAATTCCAATTCCAAACAGTCCTCATTTCTATGACAATCATATTCGATTTGAGCCCAACTCGGTCGAAATCCAATATTGTGGGCTGGGCTTTAAGGCCCAACACAAAGCCAATGAACTGGTACATTCGTGACGATGCATACAAACCTAAATCAAAGTCTTAAACCCCTAAAAACTCCTCTCCATCTTCTCCATTGCCGAGCTCGCAGTTCATCTCCTTTCTTCCTTCCCGCACTGCATTGCTTCTGAATCCTCAAAATGGTGTGGTTTCAGAGTCGTTTTGGAGCGGGGCAAGATGTTAACAACTAAAATTAACCAAATAAAATCATACAGTAAGTAATTTGCTGGTGCCCTCTCTCTCGAACTGTCCAGTACTCCTGCTGATAAAATATCAATCTTTTTGAAAGTTGGTTTAACATAGAACTCGAAATCAATCTGTCTTCTTCTTTTTCTCCAATCTCTAACTTCCGGCGTTGCTTCACTCTTTCAAATGGTCAGTATAATTCGCGTTATATTTCAGCACTTTTGCTACTTTGTTGTTGATGATTAAGCTGAAATCGTTCTTTCTTTTGTAAAAATGTCTGCAGTCTGTTACACTGCACACTAACCTCGGTGATATCAAGTGCGAGATTGCTTGCGATGAGGTCCCAAAAGCGGCTGAGGTTTGTGCCTTCTCTCTGTTTGATGTTGGATTTTCTGTACTGCGAGTAAATTAGGGTTTTGAACTTGGAATTTTGGTTCAATTAGTTCTTTTCTGTTGTTAAGCTGCTCGTTGGAACCCTAGCAAGGCTCATTATTCGGGGAATTCTAATCGTGATTGTTTTGGGACTTTGGTATTTCCGGCCCTGTGATGATGAGAAATAAAGCTGTGCAGTGAATTGCATTGTTGTCCCTTACTTTCCCGCTTGTTCTTTCAATGATTGAAGGATTGCTGAACTCATTGGTTGACCAACTTTGCAACCTGTAGCTCTTATGTTCTGATGAGATATTGTCAAATTTCTTGTTTGCAAATACTCAATGCATTCTTTTTAATTTTATTACTTGAGTTGAACGTGGATTTTGTTCTTCTAGTTCATCAATATCAAGATTAGTTACTTAAACGGTGAGTGGTCTTGCTCTTGTAACAAGTTTCTAAGCGTGAAGCTTAGTCATTGGTTGACTAGTCCACTGTTTACCATACATGAATGGATCTACTAATGTATCATTTGTTTACATGTCTGTCACGGAATTTTCTGGCTCTCTGTGCTAGCGGTTACTACGATGGAACCATATTTCACCGTAATATTAAAGGATTTATGATTCAAGGTGGAGATCCTACAGGTACAGGCAAAGGAGGGACCAGTATATGGGGCAAGAAATTCAATGATGAGATCAGAGAGTCTCTTAAGGTAATCGCGCTTTATTTTCCTCATCATCTTTATTGTGATATTTCCAGAATCATTACACACTGTTTTACCCATTTAGATTCCTGCATTGCAACCTGTCTTGTGCAGAATGGTATTTATCCCAATTTGCTCAAAAATATGATTACTGTTTGAGCTTGAGATGTGAGAAATGTGAGGCTGAGTTCATTACAAATTATATTTTGTCATCCTATTGACAATGTGCTTTACTTATTAGTTATTGATTAAGAATGGAGCATGGTCTAATGGCTGAAATGTGTTACTAGTGGTGTTAATTTCATCATCTCTTTTTTCAGCATAATGCAAGGGGTATACTATCTATGGCGAACAGCGGTCCAAACACCAATGGGAGCCAATTCTTCATAACTTACGCAAAGCAACCCC
>CAOJBJ010303015.1:0-10627 GCA_948291685.1 Euphorbia celastroides | reverse complement strand
CTTCTTAGCAACCTAAACTCTAACCCACTGAATGGATACCCTTTCTACTCAATCTACTTAAAATGAAAACAGAATATGCCTCACACCTAGCCATTACAACTATTTTCACTTCTGAGGGAAAATTCAGTTCTCTCAACAGACCCACGATTGAGCTTTTTCAAAAATTACTTTGAACAAAGATTTCAACAGAGTTTCGGCTTAAGCAATTTTCTGGATAGTTTTTGCCTTCAAGTCTTCATCCTTTTACAGACTAACATCTGAATGTAGCCGTTGAATCTCTCTAACGGTTGGATTTGCTAATTTCTGATTAGTAAGGTAGCCGTTTTGACACAGAGCTGCCTTTAATCCAAAATTAGCAGTTGATGAAACTTCTTCGACAATCAATTGATTTGAATTCGAGGAAATTGAGGTTGCTGTTGCAATTTGATTGGCTCTGCACGGATTCTGTCATTTCTAAGTCTGCGCGTCGCGGTGTCAGACTGGTGTCGTTGTCAGTTTTCCCCTTTTTACCGGAATAGAGTAGTTTAGGTTGACCAAAGCTTCCTTGAATTGTGTTCTTCTTTATCAGCGTCATTGTCTATTAGTGAACTTCTCCAATTTGCTTTATTGCGGAACTTCTTTCGCTGAGCAATCCTTGAGCTAGAGCAAAACGATCTTCAGCGAGCTGGCGTGTCAGCGAGCTTTGAGGTATCAGCGAGACTGATCCAACATTTTTTATCAAGTTTACGCAAATCAAACATAAAGCGGAAATTGAAACCCGATTTTCCCGAGCCTTCACCACCTAAGTATACCTAGAATAATCATCAACTATTACCATTGCAAATATGCTTTTTCCCAAGTTTATTGGTAGAACTGGTCCAAAGAGATTCATATGCAACAACTCAAGGTGTCTCTTAGTGGCTATGTTAGTTACGGAAGGAAAGCTTTTTCTAGTTTGTTTACCTAGTTGACATGTAGTGCAAAGATGATCCTTATCAAAAGCAACCTTAGGTAAACCATCAACCACATTTTTTTAGCTAATTTGGACAGGAGATTCATGTTGACATGTCCTAACCTCCTGTGCCATAACCATGATTCATCTTCTTTAGACAACAAATAGATATTATCAATTTTTTCTTAATGTTGAGCATGTAAACGTTTTTAGTTCTAAGTTCATAGAGAAGAGTTAGGTTGGACTTACTATCAATGATTGAGCAACCATTGTTGTCAATTACTACTTTCCTATTTTTGTCACACAGTTGAATTTCAGTCCTTCCACTAGAGACACATCTTAAATATTGATCTCATATCCAATTGTTCCTTGTTCAATGATTCGGCCTTTTTTGTTGTCTCTAAAGCTCACTTTGTCTCCCTTCCTTCGGGTTATGGTGATAAAGGCCTTCTCATCACCTGTCATATGCCTCGAACATCCACTATTAATGTACCAGATGTTGTGATCTACTGTAGATCTCAAGAAAACATGCAAAACAAATCAAGTGGGTTTGGGTACCCAGTGAGTTGTAGGTCCTCTCGGAGTATCTACTGAACTACGCCAATCATGCTGATCATAAAACTATTTTTTATATCTACACATAACAGTAGCATGATTAGTCATTCCACAAAACCGACACCATGAAAAGGGTTTTTTCTTGCAGTTGTTGATGTTTACCTCTAGAAGGTCTAGTTACTAGTTGTTTCGGACCTTTCACAAACTTCTTCCTTGCTGCAGAGGGTTGTGCAGCTTTTCCAGCATCAGCTTTCCTCATCTGATGAGGATTCTCTTCAGTCATCACTGCCTTTCCCTTCTCTTGGGCAGTGATCCCTTTTTGGTGTTGAGGTGCACTTTCAGAAGGCTTGGGTAGTTGATTTTGCCTCCTTTGTTTTGGTGCTCCTTTCTTCTGAGCTTGAGACTGCCTCGCACTCCTTCTCTTAGGTTCAAAACCCATTTTTAGGCCATCCTTGAGGATTGTGAGCTCTCTTTCAAAGCCAACGAGATTTTCTTCCAACCTCTTGACTAGCTCCTGTTGAGAAATCTCCTCAACTTTCTTCACATGCACCTAGAATCTCACATCCCCTAGATCCTTTTCTATCATCTCTTGATCTTCATCCATCTCTAGATACTTCTTTCTAAGGTCTTTAATGGCCTTAAAGTTCTTCTCCACATTGCTTATGATGACAGAAAGAGATTTGACAATGTTAGTGATAGAGAAAGGTTCAGAGTGAGGTTTACCTCAAAGTCTTTCAAAACTGAAGTATGGATCTTCTCGTTTTGTTGTAGGTGAGCTGAGGCTTCTCCTTCATCCTCCATTGCCATAAGTGCTCGATCGACAGCTTCTTCTCTAGATGAAGAATAGCATTAGCATTTTCTTTTATGCGCTTAAATCATAATTATTCCATTGTCATATAAGTTTAGGTAGGCCCATCCCCTCAAGGCCTTCAAATACAGGAATGTATGATCCTTCTTCTATTATTATCCATGCATACTTTTTTTGTTCTTGAATGAAATGCTTCATCTGATTTTTCCAAAAGGAATAATGTTCATCGATGAAAAGTGGAGGTCGAGTAATGGACATACCCTCGGGTAGTGTGTGCTGGTTTGAATGGTCATTCTAAAACTTAGTGGTCTTAACGTGGATCTTTAACTCAAGATTGTTAGATCTTTATGTTGAACACTTGCTCTGATACCACTTGCTGGTCCCTTTGGGCCTAATATACGGGTCAGAGGGGGGGTGAATGACCTTTTTTTTGTAGAATTTAAATTAAGTGATAAAATCACTTTTTGTGTGACAATATCCTATAGTCCGGAATTAAAAATGCTTCCGGAGGTCAGTCTAATGTATGCTAACAATAATAATTTGCAATTTCAAAGTAAAGAGAATAGGGTTAGAAATTTGAAAACCCAAGTTTTATCCTAGTTCAGTCTCTCTGCCTTCTCCAGTCCTTAGAACTCTTGTTGGGCTTTATTCCACTATGTATATTCTTTTATGGGTAGAAAGACAAGCCTTTTACCGTTGTTTTTGGAACTCATAGTCTGGAGGTAGGTGTGAGCATCAGATGTTTATCCGGGACCTGTGATGAACTGATACTCGATATCGACTCCCTCGAGTCCCATTTTGTATGATTATAAAGGTTGAAAGCAAGGTTGAACTCGAATTGCAAGAACTGCCGACAAGTCGTGAACCGAGGAATCCCGAGAGAGAGAAAATTGACTTTCATCCAATCTAACCTCAAATTCCCCATCCATTTCCATCAAATTACTCCATTTTATATCAATCATACCCCCCACGGTTGATTTAGAACCTTTCGATTACAAGAAAACAACCAAAAAGATAAAATTTCCTTACCTGAGGGCCCCGAAAGACCGAACCTTTTCTCCATGAATCCAAACGCAAAATTTACATCCAAATCATCAAACACACTCTCTTACTTGTCAATTCTACATTCAAGGGTCATTTTGCAAAAACGGGACTCGAATCGGACCCTGGGAGTCCCTGAACAGCCCCCGAAAGAGCTGTTAGGGGTGGTAGGCGTGGCAAACCCATTCCTACCAGGCCCCTAGTGGCTTTGATCCTAAGCTACCCTAAACCCTTCTAAACCCTATAAATACTCCCCTCAACTTCATAAATTTTAAAAAAACAAGGTCCCAACTTCCGAGCAAGAAATCTCCGGCAAACTTTCTTCTCTCTTTCTTGCCTTCATCCAATTTTCCTATTTACTGCTCCCTTCAAGTTCTAGCCATTCTTTTCGACCTAAAACCCTCCCAATCACCTCTGAAACCTCATAAACACATCCTTAACTTCAAACCCTAGCCTCTATAGCCGAAACTCCTCGATCCTCAACCCGAAAAATACCCAAAATCCTCACTTCATACCATTCTTTCACAACTCGATTAATTTTCTCATAAGTTAATCTGCTTTTGGATACTCTCGGGATTGGTTCGTGGCTTGGAGCGGTTTGAGGGAGTACGAGTTCAACCCTTCATCAACTTTGATTCAACAAAAAGCTTGGATTCAAGGTTGGTACCCTGAGGCCTTAATTGTATAAAAATCGATGAACATCACATGTTGTTATTGTATATTGCCATGATTTTCCATGTTTTGTAGTGATTTTCCATGATTTGTTGTGATTTTCTATGCCTTGAAATCGAAAAACCACCTCTTACCATGTATAAATTCAATATACCAATCGTAGTTGACCTATTTTCTTTGTCGTTTTTTGGAGTATCAGGACTTTTTCTATGTGCCACTCTTTTTCTGTAAATCAAATGTGTTTTTGGCAAATTTTAATGTAAACTAGACTCATTAAGGATCATATCTGGAGATTTTGAGCTTAATCCGACTTCGGAAAGGTTTTTGAATAATTAATTTGGCTTAAAATAAAGTTTTTAGACAATCTGTAACATAATGTGTTTCTCACTAACTTTTGGTTATCTCCTTGTTCTGAAATTTTTACTGGAGTTTCATAACATGTTAATTGAGCTGTGTACCAAATTTCGTGTCATTCCAAGTTCATTTGATATTTTTCCAAAATCGTTTTCTCCAAAACAGTGAATTTGCCATTTTTTATGAAAATATGCATTTTTAGTGTCTTTTCCAAATTAATTTGTTTCTTGTTTTTTAAAACAAGTAAAACATGTAAAAACTACCTCATTAACCTTTCCTAATATATAAATAAATCTTCTTTCCAACTTAGGAGTTTTCCCTTTTTAGGAGTAGAATTTAATTGTATGATTTAGGAAGTATTAGATTGCTTTTATTTCTCTTATATGAATGTATTAGAACTAATTTAGAAGCATGTTAATTAGGGATCCTTGACTTGATTAATTTGGAATCTTGACTTGTAAATATCTTTTGATTGACTTGTATACATTGATGGAACATTATATGCATGTGTAAAATTGTATGTTAGGGTTCACCACTTAATTGTTTTATTCTTGAATTATATGGATGCGTAAAATTGTAAATAATTATGGAGTTAGGAAGACTTTAGGGTATTGAATAAAATAATTAACTATGTCATGTGGAAACGAATAATCAATTCGTCCGAACTTAATCTCTGGTTAAGTGTTGTCGAGTCCATTCGGGTGGATTTGACGGTGCTGAAGATGTTTTAATTCCCGATAAGCTGAATCGGGTGGCGACTCCACAACACTTGACCTTAGCCTAGGTTTGAGGTCATTTTTAACAAAAGTAAATGCCAATTCCTTGCAAAATTCGCAAAATCGGAAAATGTCGGAATCAGTAGGAAAATCTTCTCTTCCTAATTCTTCTTCTCTTCTCTTCCACTTCTTCTTTCTCTCTAAAATTTCTCTCTAAGAATGTTAAAGAAAGCGGGATTGTCACAACATTTACCCGATGTACCGACAAATGAAACCCAATCTCCCCGCTACCCTGGAGACATCAACTTTCTTCCCGTTGGACTCGCTTGGGGGTTAACTTCCGACATGGCTTTTTGTGACATTGATTATGATGAGTTCTTCCTTTAGTGATGGCTACTAACTCCCATTCCGCTTTTAACCACGTAAGAATTCATCCTTCCTTGATGATTTTGTTGGAATTTTTCAATTTTGGTGAATTTGATGCTCTTGGGTGTTTTAGGCTTAGATTTTAACAAACTAAGTGTTTTTTTATCAATTGATGCACGAAATTAATGTTTTTAGGAGTTTAGAATAGTTAAGTAACTTTGATTTGGGATAAAAACCCTGAAAACGAGCCGAGATGGCCCCGGGAGAGTCGGAGGCCGCGCCTCTAGGACTGACAGGCGTGGTGATGGCCATGCCTATCACATTATAAGCATGGTGATGGCCACGACTATCACATGACAGGCGCGACATCCTCCGCGCCTGTCAGCTTTCGATGGCTCCTATTCGCTTGATTTCTTCATATTTTTTTAATTGAAAGCCATTAAATAACCATTTTGACTTGTTGAAAAGTGAGATTGATGATTTAAAGCAAACTTTTTGATTGAATTTTCCGGTGTTTTTATAGCCATTTCTTCGGCGTAGTGCCGACTCTTTATCAGAGATTCTGCTTTGGTGGGGATTTCTCCCTCGGGCTAGTAAGGCCATGATTCGGAGACTGAAGTGGGAGGTCTTGTTGAGATTTATGATCGTGCCCCACATTTTAATGCGTGCTTTTCTGGCTTTGATTCATCGATGGTCAGACACTACATATACTTTCCATTTCCCAATCGGAGAGTGTACCATCACACATTCTGATTTTATGGCGATTACCGGGCTTCCTTTGATGGAGAAACGATTGAGTTCAACGATCTACCTTCTCGCGTTCCACTACCTTACAAGTATTATTGAGATCTGGTGGACGTCGCTCCGACGAAGCGTAGACTTTCTTTTAAGGTGCTGAGGGCGTATTGGGAGCAGAATCCTAGAAAAAATGGTGCTACTAGGGAACAAGAAGTTCAGGCTTTTCTTCTTTGTGCTTTATCTTCCTTGTACTTCCCTGTGGGACGGACTGTTGTTGACCTTGGACTTTTGGGGACTTTGAGAGACTTGGAGAACAGTCGGTCTGTGAATTGGGCTCATGCCGGATTGAGGCAGATGTATTATGCGCTTGATGTGTGTGTTAGGGCTCAGTATAGAGATTTCTTCAGTTGTCCTTTGGTTTTATTGGTACGTTTTCCTATTCTTTATTTTCATTGTTTGAATATGAATATGGTATGAATTCAGTAGTTGCTTTACAAATATGGGCTTTTGAGCATGGCTTTCTAAAGATGTCAGACACTATCAGTGTTGATTATTGGATGTCTACACACCCGCAGTGGCATCCTTTGGAAAAGTGGACAAACCTTTCGTGGAGTTCTAACGCGATGTATTACGAGGAAGCCAAAGACTACATTCGTGGGCTTACCGTAGTGCAGGTACGAGTTCAATTGATTTTAAGTTCATTATTTACTTTATTTTGATTATCGGGTTTCGTTGCAGGTTAGAGAGGATCCATTTTCTCACATCACACACCGTGATGTCGTTCTTCAGGCTTAGACATGGGACCTTAGTTGATTTGTGTTGGAGTGTCCTAACAGTCATGAGTGGTACATTGGCGAGAGGATTCGTGATTGGGCGAGGGGTCTAGTGCTTCGTCGTACTCTCATTGAGCCACCTGAGTATTACTTCTGTCCTCACCTGATTCCTTCGGAGATAACTAGGATGATTGCTTTTGGTGATGGAGAGGAGATTGAGGAGACCAAGGATATGCCTTACACAGAGCACTTACTTCGTTTGATTCCTTTGATTCTGGTAAGTCTGATGCTCTCTTTCTTTTTCAAATGACTCCTTTTTTTAACACTTGCTTTTGCTTGCAGATTCCGGATGTGCCTGTGGCTCAGGGTAATGATGATGCTGATCCACAGAGATAGGGTGATGATCCGCAATATGTTGATCCACAAGGATTGGGTTATGGTCTGCAGAATGATAGTATTCTAGACTTTCAGGATGTAGATTTGGAGGATGACATTCCCTCGGGATTTGGGCCTCGCCAGGGTGACGTGTCAGTTGATCAGGGGTTTCCTCAGGCTGATATACCCACGAGTGCTGGATTTTCTCAAACTGGTTCGCTAGTGGGCATTGGGTATCAAGAGATAGATATGGATACTTTATTTGATGAGGCATTTGGAGGTGGGTTCCAGACTTCTTTCTGTGGGACGAGCTCGTCTACTCATTTCATTCCTGGTAGATATGATATATCAGCGCCTTCTCAGTTTGTTCTACAGCGTTACGGTCATGGTCCGGACATCATTACTCCTTCTTTTTGCGGCGATTTACGGGGTGTGAGTACTCCTTCTGAGGCTACTCATGTGAGTTCTGGGATTCTTTATGTTTTTCTCCTACTTCATTGGTTAATATATTGTTCTTCTGGTCATAGGTTTCCCGGGATGATGCAGTCGAGATGTACGTGCAACAGGCTCGACTCAGCACTCTTCTCATTTCCGAGAATATGGCATCGATGGCATGTACCTGAAATATGTTTATGAATGCATGTATGTATGAATGAATGACCCTAGATATTGTAATAATATGATTTCATTTACAGGCTTCTGCCGAGCCGATGGAGCGACAGTTTACTCAGAGGGAGGCATAGATTCACGCTGAACGAGATGCGGAGGTGGAGGAGATGTATTGGTGGAGGTACCGCTACCTTGATGTTCACTTTGATAGGGGACATTGATTGCTGACTTGCCGATCCTTCGTTGTCTTGTTTGTCAGAACTCTAATAACTCTCGAAACACTGGTATCTAGCCTGTTTGATAGAACTTTCTGATATTTTGTGATGAAACTTCTGGGACTAGGAGACTTTTGTTATGTACTTGGTCATATATTCTGTGAGACATATGTGTGTTTAGAACTTGTCACTGTATGTTCTGACTTTAGCATGCCTGTTTTATTAAATCTTCAAGGGCCCTTTCGAGTTTTCACCTTAATAGATCTCTCTCACCCTCTGATTTTTTTATTGTACCCTACTTTTTGCTTGAGTGTCCTCGCAACTACACTTAATGAGTTCTCTTTTTCTCTCTATTTTTATTGTACCCTACCTTTTGCTTGAGTGTTCTCATAACTACACTCATCGAGTTTTCTCTCACTTTGTTTTTGAGTGCCCTCACAAAGCGCTCAACAGGCTATTAACATATCATCATCATTTTTTTAACTGATTACAAGCCGAAGAGTCGTAAATTAGAGGTAACTCATACATTGATTACGGCAGTAATAAAGATGCTTAAATGAGAATGTTTCTCTAAATTATATTCAATGCAACGTCCAAACAAACATTCAAATGATTTAGCAAAAATAATTCTTTATTAATTGACTTTAACTCGGAACAAATGTTGGTTTAAATTTCTCACAACTTCACTCATGCTGTTAACCAGCCTAGAGTCTAGGTTTTCAAGCTAACACTCTTAGTCACCCTTATTTTTAAGCTAGCTGCCTACCTTCTTTCAGGTTTGCAAACTAGCGAATGACTTTTACACTCTGCTTTTTACTTATCTATGCCCTAATTTTTGCCTGAGTGACCTCACTGCCGCAACCACCGGGCTATCTCTCTGTTATTTTCTTTTTATTTACATGTAATAAACTTTCAGACAATCCTGGTTGATTGGGCTGGTGAGTTCGTTCCCGTCCATGTCAGAAATCTTCAATGCTCCATTTCCGAGTATCCTTTTGACAACATAAGGACCTTCCTAGTTCGGTCGGAACTTGCCCCTTAGATCAGTGTGAGTTGGATTGATCTGCTTCAGAACTAGATCTCCCTCTTGTAAAGGGTTCTTATTGTACTTAACCCGTTGGTTATAAGTGTGCACCATTCTTCACTGATACATCTGGAGATTATCAAGTGCTTTTAACCGTTTCTCATCAATCAAGGCCAGCTGTTCGTGTCTGCTTTTCCCACTCGTCCTCCTCCAATTGAGCTTCTAGTGTTACTCACAACAACTTCAACTCTACGTCGACAGAAAGGACCGCCTCCATCCCGTACACTAAAGAGTAAGGTGTGTGGTTTGTCGGAGTCCTAACTGTAGTATTGTACCCCCATAGAGCGTAGGGTAACATTTTTGTCCAATCCTTGTATGTCTTCACCATCTTAGACAATATCTTTTTCAAGGACTTGTTAGCAGCTTCTACAGCTGCGTTTGTTTGTGGGCGGTTAGGTGATGACTTGTGATGTTCGATCCCGCACTTCTCTAGTAATTCTGTCGTTGCTCCTTAAAACTGGACTCCATTGTCTGACACGATGTGATGTGGCATGCTGAACCTCGTGAAAAGGTTCCTTTGAATGAACTTAGCCATCTTCTTTGCGGTAATTTTGTAATAAAACTCAGCTTCAACCCATTTGGAGAAATAATCAACTGCTACCACGATGAACCGGTGACCATTGGACGCTGAAGGCTTTACCTCCCTTATAATGTCGATGCCCCACGCCGAGAATAGCCATGGTGTAACCATATTATGAAGTTTCAGTGGGGGAAGGTGAATCAAGTCTGCATAGATTTTGCATTCATGACATCGTCTAACTTCCTCAATGCAGTCTGCTCGCAGCGTCAACCATAAATAGCCTTGTCACAGAATTTTCTTCGCTAAGGCTATTCCATTCATGTGAGGTCCACATGCCCCACTATGAAGTCTCTTCATAACATCCTTCGGCTCTTCTTGATCTAGACACCTTAGAAGCATCCCATTACTGGTGCGCTTGAATAACTGTCCTTCGAATACCCTGTATTCAGCTGCTAATCTCTGAAGTGTCATTTTATCAGAGTTTGAGGCCTCGTTTGGGTATTCCCTTCTTTGAATAAAGTTCAGGATGTCAGCATACCATGGTTGCTCAGCTTTTGTGATCCTAGCTATTATTTCAGACTTGTGACAAGGTGATCAGGCTACCTCTAAGATTAGTAGCTTCATGGGGCGGTTGATTGGCTCTTCCCACATAGAAGATAGAGTGGCTAACACGTCTGGTATCTGATTTTCATCCATTGGCATGTACTTAAATTCACACTTCTTGAACATTCTTAGATTTTCCTAAATTAGATCTATGTATGGGCGCAGCCTCTTCTTTAATGACCCAATCGCCGGTGACTTGGCGAATAACAAGCATTGAGTCACCGATGAACAAGACCTTCTCTACTCCTAACACGGTCACTGCTTCTA